>VYZV01027628.1:0-16902 GCA_013401275.1 Pandion haliaetus | reverse complement strand
CATTACATATAGATGATTTAAAACAAAGATACATGTCCAATTTCAAAGAGTTTAAAGAATGTTAATATTGAAGAAGAAACCCACGATTAATTGGAGGAGATAATTCTAAATAAAAGGAACACCACATAAGGAGGACTTTATTTTCCATTACTAAAAATTTCTGGAGTTATCCATGTTGATTCCAGCTCTCTACAATATATTCTTGGTTATGCAAAACACTTCAGTAGGGTGTAACACAGTCTTCATGACATAACCTCCATTTCTGGAATTCTTTGAACTAAATCTGGAACTGAACTCACACCACCTTCTACAGAATACACAATATGCACAATACAATGTATCATCACAAACACAAATCTCACATAACTTTTGTTTTTTCAGCAACAGTCTAATGAACTAGGAACTTATCACAAATTGATTCTACAAAGAGAATATGAAGGTGAAATAAGTCACATCTGATCTGTCTTAAATGCAATCATAGAGACATAATTTTAATATGAATGATGCTCAATACTTTTCTTATTATATTAAGGATGCACCATAACTCTCATGAAACAGCATTGATAAGTGCATTAGCAATGAGCTGTACTGCCAATTGATAGAGATGTTAATTGTTATCATATCCATACATCAGTTTTCATTATGTAATGACATACTTTTCTTCAAGATAACCAAAATAAGACGTTAAAATCACGAAAACATGGGTTGGAGTATTAAGATGTTTGTCTTAAATACACTTTTCTTTGAACCTGGTATCAGTAACAACTTTATCATATCTGCAATATGCCTTTTCATATAACTATAACAGTTTCATAAATATAAATCCTCTTGTTTTGAAGTGCTGGGTTTCCTGATGATATTATAAGTATAAAGTGTTTTTTGTTTGGTTTGGTTTTTTGTTTTTGGTTTTTTTTCATTTTTTGAAAGGAGGGGAAGCAGACAGACAGATCCTTTGGAGATAAAAGTGGGCAATTATACTACCTTCAACCCAGCAGGGCTACCATAGATTTGATGAATATATGACCTTCTAACATTTATACTACCTAAACACACATCCATTTGGGTCTGTAGGCACCATGCCAAACTTTTAAGTATAGCCATACAAGTCAGAAGTAGAGTAAATACAGAATTATCCCCAAAGCTAATTATCAAAAGAAGGTATCCCAATCAGCTATAAATATGCTCCAACAGCATAGGTGTCTCAACATCCCAGTTTTATCCTCCTTCTTTCCTCATTCCCCTCAGTCCCAGAGAGGTAAAATGAAGATATCTTGGTTTAGTTTTGGTTATCACTTAAACTTGTGTCCCGTACTATAAACTCTATTTGTGTGCTTAAGAATGTATCACTACATGGAAACTACGATATTAACAGTGTAATGTAGTTTAATAACCTGTTCCATAACCAGGAGCACTGGTGAAGCCAATACTCTCACATACTTGTGTGCTTTTTCCCTTAAATCCCTCTTTCTATCACAGTACTTCAATCCTTTGCAGCTTCCCATCTTCTCTGATAGTGCCAGTGACCAATGTAGGTTCCATGCTGGGCAAGGCCAGTGCTTTGTTTGTCTTGCCTGCTTGCCCAGAAAGTGAGATGAAAGCTGAGCATGAAATAGCTGATTTTCACCCAACTTACCCTAAAGTAGGGGTATAACCTTCTAACCATTCACTGAATTTCAGTGTGTTCACAGAAAATGAATTGTCTTTGAGATTTTTGAGACATGTTATAAATGTTTGTAAAAAAAACCAAACAGTAGGAGGCATGCACCTAACTATCTGCTTACTTTGTCATGCTATTTACCCATAGTCTTAAATACACTAATTTTCATGAAATATAGTGTTGCAAATCTTTTGCTTTGGCTATTTGAACAGCATTACAACACAATACTGAAACAACAAGCCTGATACACTAGTCCCTAGTGGCGACCATACATGATGTTATGTACATTTACTGTACTAGTTCAATGCCATCAAATCAAATGCCAGTATTCAATATTTTTTTATCCAGTGAGAAACTGTTTCTTTTTTTGGTGTTTCTGTTGAGGCAACAAGGTTTTCAAACTGTTAACAGCTTTGTTTTTTGGTCAATTTATCTTAGGAGAAGATTTCTGTTTGCTGGATATACAATCTAAGAGCAGAAAATAACCACATGTTTATGTGCCAAAACTCAGTAAGTAGCTCTGAATTTGTTCTGCCACAGTTACAGTAAATCCCAGCAGTTTCTAATAGACTCTGTGATACATTGTGCCAACAGCTTCCCCAAACACCTGATTTATGGCTAAATATTAACACCTTGCACAAGAAAAAAAGGAAAAAATAAGGAAAAAAATCCCCAAACCCTCTGAAAATATTCACCATAGTGAATACGTTTGTTACCAGGTTTGTTGCCCTTATAACTCAAATCTATTTAAATGGAAAACCAGATCTATTTCCCTAATACAAAACCATCTTACTTAGTCTTGTCTAAGAGGCAAAGGTCAAAATGAACCTACAGGTGGCAATTTTCCTACTCTTTCTCTACCACTCAGTTGGAGGTACAGAAGAATTCCTTCAGGGGAATGACCTAGAGTGCCCAGGTTAGTCCCCTTCTTAGAAATGTCCCTGGAAGAAATAATTCTCTGTATGAAAGCTTAGTTTAAAGACATTAATGTCACTGGAAAAAAGACAGTCTGTATAAAGTTACCTTTGGAAGACTAACCTTTTATTGTTGGTGTCTGTGTGTGTGCTACAAACCTTTCCAAAACAACACTCCACACTTTTATTGATGACACATTGAATAGGTACTATATTTGCAGGGATGAGATATCATCATTGTCTTTTATACATTTGTTAAAAATGTTCTCAGTAGATGTAAAACATTTTCATGTGGTAGCATTATAGACTTATCTGGAATATGTGGACATGCCTGGACCAAGCACTGTACAAAAGTAAACACCATTATATTTATTGAGGTTTAATTGCCCATAAAGTAGCAGAAATGTTTAATTCCGATTATGCTTTTTAAATAATTTAATATTTCATGGTGCTCAGATATATTCAACATCTAAGGCAACAAATTCAGTTTGCTTTCTGTTGTCATACATGTTGCATAACTGACATGTTTGAGGTGGGAGGCAGAGAGAGGTTGTTTTTCCACTTTATAAGTAATACAGAGAGCACTTTAGCCAAAGCTTTGTACTTGTGCCTTTGCAGATAAGATCCAGTTACAGAACACTAAGACTGTCATTTGCTTAAGAGTTTGGTATTAACTGATACTTTTCTTAATGATAAAATAAGTGGCTGACATGCAAACTAATCAAATATACAGCCTCACTTCGAAGCAACAGGATGCTTGCTTTGCCTGAAAGCCAGATGGACCATTGTTCATATCTATACAACAAATATCTTATGTAACGAAAAAGTGGGTTGGGAGAACCAGTTGCAGCCACCTCAGCAGCAAGAAGTCTTAATGTTTATCAATCAAGTCTAGGAGATAGATTCAACATGTGTACATGAGGAAAAGCTCTGATCACCACAAAAAATTAATAAATCCAAGGGTTAATTGACTCTTACTTGGGTCACTTCAGCATGCTATCTTATTGTGAAGGAAATGGCCAAGTACTATGAGATATGGAGCTGAAGCACATCTTCTATTGACTATAGGTCCCTTGACTGTTTTTAAAAATCTTGTCATTATTAAGAACACAGATGTACTTGAACTACCATCCCCAATTCCTGTAAGCATCACACGCCGTGTCTCTTGACTTCAGCGAAGACATCCTCTCTTCGTTGTAGTAGTGACGTATGTCACCAGTGCTAGCAGCAAAACAGGAACAACCGAAATGTGGCAGTCAGCTCAGTTGTGTGAGATTGCTTAGCTGAATCAAATGGCAAACATGACAGTGTGACCCCCTGGTTTGGGTTTGTGTGGCAGGGTTTTTGGTAGCAGGGGAGGGGCTGCAGAGGTGGCTCCTGTAAGAAGCTGCTAGAAGCTTCCTTGGCTCCAAGTCGGACCCGTTGCTGGCCAAGGCTGAGTCTATCAGCAACAGTGGTAGCGCCTCTGGGATAACAGATTTAAGAGGAGAAACCTGCAGTGAGTAGTGGGATTGGAATGTGAGAGGAACCCCTCTGCTGATACTGAGGTCGGTGAAGAAGGAGGGGGAGGAGATGTGTTGGAGGAGGTGATAGCCCTGCAGCCCATGGTGAGACGGCAGGCTGTCCCCCTGCAGCCCAGGGAGGTGAGCAGGGGAGCAGATGCCCACCTGCAGCCTGTGGAGGAGCCCATGCCAGAGCATCTGGGTGCCCCCGAAGATGGCCGTGACTCCATTGGAAAGGCTGTGCTGGAGCAGTCTGTGCCTGAAGGACTGCAGCCCATGGAAGGGAGCCACACTGGAGCAGTTCATGAAGAACGGCAGCCCGAGGCAAGGACCCACACCAGAGAAGTTCGTGGAGGACTCTCCTGTGGGAGGGACCCCATGCTGGAACAGGGGACGAGTGAGGAGTTCTCCTCCTGAAGAGGAAGCAGTGGTAGAGACAACGTGTGACAAACTGACCGCAACCCCCCATCCCCCTGTGCTGATGGGGGGAGAAGGTAGAGAAAATCAGGAGTGAAGTTGAGCCGGGAGGGAGGGAGGGGTGGGGGGAAGTTGTTCTAAGGTTTGGATTTACCTCTCATCACCCTTGTTTTGATTTGATTTCTAGTAAATTAAATTGATGTTGTTTCTTCCCCAAGTTGAGCCTGTGTTTTGCCTGTGACCATAAGTGGGGAGTGATCCCTCCCTGACCTTGTCTCGACCCATGAACTTTTCTTTATATTCTCTCCTCATCCCACTGGGGCCGGGGGGAAGGAGTGAGTGAGCGGCTTCATGATGCTTTGTTACCGGCTAAGCTTAAACCATGACACCCTCCCAAATGTCTAGGAGCAGAGGGAGCATGAGGAGTTCTGATTTCTTCATGTCTCCCTTAAAACAACGTCAGGATTCTGCTACTGTTTTGAGCACACAATATGCCTCATTCCTGTCATGCTTCTGTCACTTATAATTACAATGGTATTTGTTGGAGGTCACGTTGCAAGCCCTTACACAAAACTGTTCACGAGAAGCTGTCCCAGTAGAGCCAGTGAGGCACTCAGGGTAGCAGTGCACAAAAGGGTGAGCACAGCGTAGCCTGGTACTGTGTTAGTAACAGAGGATACCACTAATGTCAACAGGTATGGGGCCATGAGGGGACCACTGGCAGCACAGGAGAACAAAGAGGAATTCGACTCCAATTCAGAGAAGTGAATTCCCCTCTAAAAAATAGAGCTGAAGTCTCTCTGTGTGTTCAGCACTTTGCTGCACCATCTTTTGGCCTAGTGTTCTGCATTTCCAGTTATACAGAAATATAAGAAATACAACACAGAAAATCCTGAAGTCACTGATAAAAAGAAAAAAAACCCACTCCACAATAATAAAAATACTAAAGTCATGGATAAAAGGAAAAAAAAAACCACAGTAAACTTCTGCTTCAGCAAACTACACATCTAGAGCCACATACAAGCACATGACAGGAAAAATATCTGCCTTTTCAGTCAAAGGCTTGTCACAGTTTACTAGAGATCAAATACTACCCCTATAAATCCCGTGATACTATTACAAATATACTATCATTCTCTATTCTCTACTTTCTCTACAGTATGGATTATATTGTCACAACATCAACAAATTACTGTCACAAAATCAAGAAATTGCTTACGGTCCTCTATACTGTCAGTACTGACATTGCCAAGGTGTCTGCATTAAGCAAACAAGGGATCAGAGAAATGCTCAGGAAAATGGCACGAAACAAGACCACATGTGACACAACTGATTTTGACAGAAAATTTACTTTCTGCAATTTCTGAGGGAAATACAGAAAAACCCTAAAGGAGAGTTTTGTATGTTGTGGAAATTATTTCAGTTAAAAAAAAAAAAATAAAAAAAGAAATTAGAATAATTACCTGACCACAAACTGACATTTCTATCTTTTGCAGTGAGATCAATATTTGCTTTATATATCCTTTGGAGTGCAGCCAAAGAACTAGGGATGGACCAGAACTGGGTCTGAATGAAAAGCGGTGAGCTTCTCACTTCAGTGTCTATTGCTTTCATTGGTAAGCTTTCATTGCCACTGAATGCACTCTAGTGTGTTACAGCAACCTATTTGCTTTTTCAATGTACAGCGTAGGATGCAGTGATTGGCCTGGGCAATTACATCTTCTAACTTCTTTATTGTTGAGCTGCAGATCTGCCAGGACAGCTTTAGTCATAAGAAAATGAAGAAGTTTCTTGCATGTTTACTGTCATTAACAAAGCAATTTTGGGAAATAATACTAAAAATTTATGGTTGTCCCTAGTAAAATTACTTTGAGTTGAATGCGAGTGAAATCTAAATTCATATGTCCTAGATCAAAACACAAGGGAAGAACAGGGTATGCAGCCGTCCATAAGCACAGCAGGAAGTGAGCAGCAAACCTCTACTTTGCTCCTACAGAAAGAATCTGGAAACATCAATTGTGAAGCAATCTTCCCAGGGATGCACCAAAACTCCGAAATACTGTGGAGGTATTGTGTAGTGACTCCATGACTGTGGAGACAAACCTCTCAGACCAATGTTTCCATTAGTAACTACTGCAGTCTTATTTGTTGTACAACAATCTGTCCAGTTACTGCAAGAAAACCAGAATTATTCCTGATGTCATTGTGGCATTGCCTTGCAAAGAAAAAAACTGTTGGAAAACTGTGTCATTTAAAGGTACTGCTCTGAGCCAAAGCTGAATAAACACATTACAGTGCTGGGGCTGAGCAGTTACCAAATTTGTAAGTTCCATATTTTCCTTTCTCCAGTTTAAAAGCTGGAAGCAAAATGGGATCCAAACCCAACTCATCCTGGCTAAGTCTTAGATTACTGGACCACAGGAGGAAGTCTGAAAGCCACCTTTCCAAGACCGTGAGGTGTGTGGCGGGAATTTTGTGTGTAAGGGACAGGATGTTTCTCTCATCTTTGTATGGAAGTCCTGAGCTGTGATACTTAAAGACAAGAGATACTTTTCATGACCTTGGATTATGCACTGTTACACTGAACAAGATGACTTGATGACTTCCTTTGTCTGGGAGAATCTCCAAACTAAAACAAATATCAGTGATTCCCCTTAGAATTTCTTTACTCCCTGGTCAGTCTGTCCTGCCTGTTGGATGTCTTTGGTCCTTTTCCATGCCTGCCCCATAGCTGCCCATCAGCAGCACATTATCTTGAGGGAGAGAAAGACTTTTTCTGGACATGGCCAAAAACTTAGGAAAAGCACAAGTAGGTGCTTGTTTTTAAGGGTCTTTTCTGTATCAAAAAGGCAATAGAAAGACCTATTCTTACAGAGTTACTATGAAAAATATGACTGTTTTATACTCTCTGAAGAGTTATCCCCTCACCTGTGATGCTGATACTCTGTATTTACACTGATAGAGATCAACTCGTTGGTTCTCCTTTGGCAAAGCGTACAAGTCAAGGTTCAAAAGCATGCAAATTCTATTCATATCTTATAACACTGAGCCATTAAATTAAGTGTTCTGGCAAAATTCCTTTCCAGATAATTACATTTTACTACCTAAATTTCCCACCTAGTTTCAGCTGAGTATTGTGTACTTCCTCTTTTCCTGTCCTAAGCTTTCTGTACCAAGGACTGGCATGCTAACAAGGGAGGAAGATAGGGAGGAAGATTGTGGTTTGCCTGCACAGTGTCTCTAGATGACTGTAGAGATGAATGGAAGATTTTATCTTAATAAATTTGTGCATATTTCATCTATAAAAAGACTTTCTTATAAGGATTTCTTCAGGCCATGTATAAATTTCCCTCCACAGGCTTTTATTGCAAGTTTTTCTATGGACCCATCACTCTCAACTCTAGTCCTTTTATAGTTCTTCGTGCCACTGGCTGCAGTTAGCAAGTTCAGAGCAAATGGCTCCCATTAAGTCAAATCCAGTGCTACTTAATGAACTAGTTGGCAGCAAGGCATGCAAAGAGCATCGCAGCTGCTCAACCTGCCTAGATAGTGTGTATTTCATCCCGTTTCATATTTAGCCTCAAGAATGAAGCTGGTAAGAGTGAGTACAAAGGTCATTGCCCTCCTGCCAAGGTCTCCCTGATTAATTTCCTGCTTTTGTCATATGCAAATGCATCAGACTTGCTTAGGTGTTTGTTTCAAGGAAGTCAACCTTTGACTTTTGTTTGGCAAATACCAAAATTTCACTGTCTTACAAAAGAGAAATACTTAGAGAATCCTCAAAATAGACCTCTTTCATTACCCTCTTTGAGTCAGACATAGGTCACAACCTATGCCTTCTCTCCACGGGAGCTCTCTAACACAGAAAAACAAATTCAAAAGCCTCAAGTGTCCAGTATGAATCTTATCTGATCATCAACCACTGGCATTGCTTCTGTGTTCTGTAATAAATCAATCCTACATCGTGACTTGACTGAAATGCACTGTATTTGCCTGTCCTGTCAATTATATATTTCTTTTGGCACTTGAAGTCAGATACCAATCACAGAGCACAGGGTTACTCTACTGTTGCTGTTAAGTCACATTAGTAAAACCCATGGCTGATACTTCTGTAAAAACTTTCCATTGATCTATGTTCATCAGCAGGCATGAAATAACAGGAACAGTACCATCCTGCTGAATTTTAAAGGGATACAAACACAGCACTTTTGAAACAGCTTCATGTTGTTGATTTGCTCTCCAGCACACATAATACATTTTAGCCTTCAAAAATTTTATGTTATGTTTGTATTTCAATCTGTTTTCTTTTAAACAAGGCATTTTTTAAATGTGATTTGCCCTTATATTTTCAGTGGGGCTGGTAACACTGCGAGGTCGACTGTTAGCCCTTGCTGGGACACACAAAATAATTAAGAGCTATGGGGTTATGACGATTGTGACAGGAAGGAAAAAGGAATGCAGTGAACATCACCTGTACAACGAACTAGCAGCAGAAGCTGGAACTAGTGCTGTCACCACAAAATTACTGTACAATTTCATGCGTCGGATACATCAACATCATTTCTGTGGGTTAGATTCCAGCTATCTCTGGTCACTAGCAGCATCAAATAGGTAAACACATTTTTGGGAAGAACATTTACAGATTGATTTATTCTTCTGCTGGCTGCTGATTCTTTACATTGATACAACACAAAGTTTTGTGTAGGAACTAAATAAAAGAACCCAACCTTTTTTAGTACTTCTAGAAAGAGAAATGATTAAAACTAAATTTTAATTCAACAAGAACAGTTAAGGAGACCTAAGGATCTCATTTCTTTTCTTCCAGCATCATCAATATGGGTTACATTTATCTCTGTGCAACAATACACTACTAAGCCCTAGCATGTGCTTTTATTAAAGGAACTTACATGTCTCCCACACATAGCTGGCAAGAGTTTCTTCTGTCACTTCGTATGGCAGACTTGTTTACATGGGTATCAAGTCCAGAAATTTTGCCAGCCCAAGGCATCTTCCCTGCAACACACTAACAACAGGGAAATTAAGGTCTTTCTATAATATTTTCCTTAATACAAAATCCTACATCAGATATTTCCCTTAGCTTTTTTTCTCCTCTTGTTTTAACAGAGCCCAAGCATGCTGTTGTAGGAATTCAGGGATGCACGGAAAAGAAAAGGCAGAATTAGAAATCCATGCAAAGAATAAGGGTTGAAGTATACTGAATTACATACCAAAGGACTTACACAGCCCCTGCTAAAGCATCCCACTGATTTCTGTGGCTTTGAACTAGTCTTCACAAACTGCATAAAACAGCAATTACTTATGCCAGTCCTTTAGCTTTTGGAGTAGATGTTCAAAAGGGAAATCATGAATTCTTCTCAAAGTTGCTAAAAACCTCTTGGCTTACATTTTTATTAGTGCAACTTGTGGTAGGCTCACCACTACTAAACAGTCAAAAGAACCTGAATGATATTTTGAAAATACTCAGGGAAAAGATCTTTTTCCCTTCAAAAAAACAGAATTCCTGACTGACATAACATTTTCATCTGATGCAAAGGAAAAATAATTTATTGGGCAGATCTTTGTGGGAAATAAATACAGGCAAAAACACTACCTAAAACCTACTTAGCACTGTAATCCTCAGGGGAAGATGCACTTAGATGTGTCTTTTAATGGAAAATTTGCTTCGAAGAGAGAGTACACTTTACCCAGTCAAACCCCAACAACATCTGTCACTATTGCTAGCAACTGATCTCTTAATCACAAGCTATTTGTTTCAGAATGGCTACAGGGTTTAAAGCAACATAAATCTTCTCAGAAGTCCCTTTGCAATACCACTGTGTGCAGGCTAAAAAAATCCCTTTCCCCCCTCCCAGGTAAACTACAGAGAACAGGCACAAGAAAAACAGACTATGCCTTACAACTAATAGCACACCACACCAAGAGGAGGTGGTGACACAGTGGTTTCTGCTACTCTGCCTCTGTAGGAGTTCTGGCATCTTTTGATATCTTTGTCTTCCAGTATAGATTTACAGTGTTATTGGGATTACTTTCTCTTTCCTTCCTTTTTTATGCAGTTTGTCTTGAGGCTTGCGCTCCAGATGTTTTATTATTGTCATTCTTGGATTGCTGGCACCTGCTTTCTCCCCATGGTTGTAAAGCTGTGCCTTTCTGGCCTCTTGGTTCCCTTTGTTTGGAGGCTGGATTATCAGCTGCTTGGCAGGGGTGGCTCTAGGCATGTGGCAAGGGTGCTGCTGCCTGGGGATCTGCATTTTGGAAGCCCTGCTTTGTCAGCAACCCCTGGCAGCCCCCACTCACTTCAGTAATGTGGTAGGACTACACAGGCATCTTCAAAGATGAAATGAAAGAGCTTAGCTGCTGTCCTAGCTGCCAAACCCTGCCTGCATCCCAGGTCACACTGCTCTGTTTTTTCTGCCCTTCTTCAGTGGGGACTAGAGTGCTTACTCCCCAGTTCTCCTTAGCTAAAACCTTTCCCTTTCTTAGTTTGGAGTTACCCAGCTGTCATATCCCACTACCCCTAGATTTTCTGCGTGGTTACAGAAGTTCGTCTCAGGCATAGCATGCCTTACACAGTGAAGCATTGCAGGGCCACGAGCATTGTAAAAGCACTGAGAGGTGGGATGACTGGCACTATGCTGTGCTTCTAATCAGGCACAGCAAGAGGAACATGCACCCAGGAGTCCTCTGCCTCCTGTACAGGCTACCAGAAGCATCAGAGGTCACTTACAATGAAAAGCAGGTTCCTTTTCTCTTTTGAAATGCACAGGAAGATCCATTCTCCAACAGAAGCTATCAGAGTTCTCATTAACACTATAAAGGTACAGAAAATTAGGATGAAAAGAATTGCTGTCATTTTCCTAAATATGTAAAATGAATGCAGTAAAGAAATCACATTGATACAGCTGGCAATAATTAGCACTGGCAGAAATTAGGCTCGCTTTGACAAAATAATAATAATAAAAAATGTCTTGCCTTAAATAGAAATCTTCTTCCACTTTGGAAGCTTGCTGTTTTTACATATACAGGAAGTTAGGCTTTGCTAAAGTAATCTAAAGTTTTCTTTGGGTATTACTGGAATTCAGTGAAAATTTTTTGACAGCAAGCATTTCCTCCTCAAAAAATGTAATTTCATTTAAAAAATAAATGTAACATTTTGCTGGGAACATACTGATTGCTACAAAAAAGAGATTGTGAGAGTAAAAAAGAATAATTTCCCTCATTTCCTTGAAAATATCAAAATTATAACATTACAAAAATAATAATTTTGATTTTGTAACATATTAATAAACTGTCAGTAACTGCTACATTTAAATACTTGAAGTAAAGTGTTTGATAATTGAGATTCATGGTAAGGTCAGGGTTTGTCAGTTCTGGAGATACAACTGAATCCTGTCACCTCAAACAAAGGGACTGACACAAGGTTGGAGCTGCTTTTGCTATAGGGAAAGCAAAGGCACTGCCAGGGAAGCAGAATGGGTGGGAGTGGGGATGACTGCTGGTGCATGGCATCCCCAGCTGCTGTCCCAGTAGTAACAACAGTTAAACTGGCTTTTTGTGTTTGGGAGAGCCAAAGTGAGCAGCAGGCCATACCTGTTGTGTTTTCCATCTCCACTACCTGCTGCTTCAGGAAGCAGATTTTTTGCCCTTGCACTGGTTAAATAACATTTTGACATTTCATTTTCTCAGTGGCTAGCTAAAGAAAGAATCAGGATCACTGGATGCTAACATCTCCATTTCAGAACATAATTGCAAGTGAAAAAAAAAAATTTTGGTTTTTTTTTTAGTGCAAAGCATACATGTTTTCCAGACAAATTCTAAGCATTCTTCTAAGGAAGAACAGGCATTTATAGATGGAAGTTGGGAAGGAGTAGCTAGGTAGTTCATTATATACTGTTAGATCTCTTGGTTCCAGGGTCTTTGAGGAACAGGGATCATTCGGTATTTCTGACACACCGGTGATGCACCATTTGGGATTTGGCATTCATGTACCATTTTTATTAGTCTGTAGCCTCTGGACAAAGTAAGAATAAACACTGTCTATTGATGACTCATTCTTTGAGTTCTTTCTTTTCTCCAGATTGTTCACTTTTAGAATTATGAGGAATGTAGTTACCTGAAACCTCAACTTGTTTCTGTTAACAGGCAAGAGGGTTTAATTCAGTATAAACCTGGGAAGTATTTTCTAGTTTAACCATCTGTTGTTTGCACCGAAGATGCTAGGCTGGGATTTTCAACAGAGACCTCCTGAGAGCCCTCTTCTTCATGGCATACTTTAGTCGACATATGTGACATGAAAGAAGGAAAGAGCTGTTAGTGGAGAGTCTGGGAGATGTTGGAGCCTGAAACATGGTCTTACTGATGATCCATGATCACCCAAGTCTGACCATTCCTCCTTTTTTTGGATAGGTGTGTTTCCAGAAACCACTGGGGGTGAAACTGAAGCCTTTTGTTTCACATTGCCAAAGCTGGTTATTTGGGTTCTTTTTGATATTTTGCTATTTTAAAAGTTGTTTTTTTTTTCTTTTGCCAAAAAATGCATTGTAAGTTAGGATTCCCTTTGTGTAAACATTCTTCTTGTTTATCTAAATCAAAACAAATAAGTAACCAACAATTAATATCAAGGATATTTAAATTACAGTGGGATTCAGAAACATGCTTGCGAAGGGTTCCTTTTCAATACTATAGCAGAGGACTTCCTGAAAAATAGCAACATTCTGAAAAAAGAACCAAGAAAAAAACATGAACCAAAAACCTGTCACTCCCCATTTAAACCATACATTAATGCTGTAATATTTATCTTTCTTTTTGGAGGCAACTAAGAAAATGGACCACTCTCAGCTCCCATTGATGAGGACCTATTACTGCACACAACTGATGTTGCCACTGTATACAGGTTCATTGTATTACTCCAGACCCTTTATCCTTTACTTTGCCCATGGAGCCCAGTGTGGAAAGGATTGTTCCAGTCGATATGGCCTTTTAAATTGGCATCTGACCTTTAAGTATATCTGGAAATGATGATGAGTCCAGAAGAGTTTGTTAAGTTGCAGGTGTGCAGCTGAAGGAGACAGCAAACCCTTGCAATGAAGTCAGAAAAATTATGCTTCTAGCTCCCCAGAAAATAGTAAGAAATATGGAGAGGAAGGAGAGAAATTCCAAGTAAAATACTTTCTGGTTTACAGCTGGTATTTTTTCTGGCAGAAATGCCTAGGAAATATGTATTACAACTACTTCTTGTAATTTAACATCAGTTTTCAGTATAATCAAATAAAAAATATAAAGAAATATAACAGGCATGATATTCAGAGGGAAATGTGGAAGAGATGACTAGGAAAGATTATTAGTAGGTAAATGTAGTGTCATTTTTTCCAAGAAGTCTGTTATCTACTTAGGCCTGTATAGAATGCATTATAAATTGTATATTCATTGGTGCATCCTTTGTATAAACTTGTAAGGAACAACTACCTACTTGTCATCACAATTACTTTGTTCTTCCCAGTGACCTTTGAGGACAGTTTCGAGGACTACAGTTTATTCTATGGGATCAGAGAGGATGCCCATTTTCCAAAGACAACAAGTAAACCAGCATAAGATTAGTAGCCTGCTTCTACTCCTGTCTGAATCAATGCTGAGTCTGAGTATCAACATGCAGAAACCAGGCTTGTGATCTCATGGGACATCCATGGCAGCTGAGGAAGGGAGCCCGTCTGTCTGCACCACCACAATATCTCCTGACTCCGAGTCCTGTGCTTTAACCACAAAACTCCTGTTTTCCTCAAATTGCTGTTTCCTCTCTTGCACAGAAAATAACGCAAGAGCTTCACTAGATACATAACAAAAATTTACACAGCTCTATTTTTCTTCTGGTTTTGTTTATTTAATTTAGCTCGTGGAGCAGAACAAGACAATGATAAATAAGCGAACAAGTCTAGGCCAGAGGAACTATAGAGCTCTGAAAGTTTAGTCTGTCGTACAGAGGGGCTGTTAAATGTTTGCAGCCAGCCGAATTCACTGCATCTGAGAGGACACTAATACACTGAACTTGGTGGGCTGTGAAAATTTAATGCATTTAATCCAACATATTTGTCAAAATGTATTCCAAAAGAATATGTAAGGGAGGATTCACAGCTCTTGCAACCATGTGAGTTTTCTGGAGTGCCTGATGTAAGATCTTCCTATTTATTCATATCTTCATTTTTTTCCTCTACTTTGAGGGTGACTTTTGAGTTACTACTTCATTTTCAAAGAACTTTTTTTTCTTGTCTTATGGTAACAGATTCAAAGATTTTTTGTTGCCAGACACTTTCTGATGCCAATGCACCTTCACAAAGATAAAATTCGTTTTTATGAAGAAGTTGTATTTTTCCCTAATGATTCATATTTGGAGCCACGCTCTTTGCTCTACATATTGCAGAGAATAAGATTGTAAGACTTGTCTTTTCCCTCAGCTAAATAAAGCATAAAATTTCCTCCAACACTTCCCTAGTTAAATCTAAATAAATTCTGTTTTGACTTGTTTACCGTACAGTTGACTAGGTCATCTGTTGGTCACAACTCAATACTTCCTTACTTTGTGGGGCTGCTCAAAAGCGTAACTCAAGCTTTTCTCTGTAAAGCACCGGAACTTGCTTACTCTTGTTTTATATTAGTCTAACTTCATTACGTTCTTTGGAGTCACTGAAGTTTTACTAAAAATGCTGAGAGCAAATGGAGCACTGAATTTAAATTGTCTTAACTAGATTCCCTTTTTACAAGGAATCACATGGAAAAGATGAGAGGTAATGGGTACAACTTACTCCCAGGGAGATTCCGACATTCACAATGAGAACAATCAACCACTGGAATAATCTCCCCAGGGAAGTGGTGGATTCCCCAACATTGGACACTTTCAAGATTAAGTTGGACAGGTTGCTGGTCTAGATAGTGCTTTTGCCATGAAAGGTTGGACCAGATGATCCTTGAGGTCCCTCCCAACCTGGTATTCTATGATGCTATAATTCGATCTTTGTGCAGCAATCAGATTCCAGACATTGTTCTTGAACCCCTCTTTTTTGAGAGCATTCAGCAATTCAGGACAACTAAAGGTGACAAGGTTCAGTTCCACACTACCCACATAAGCAATTTCAGTTTGTTTCACTTGAATTAGGAGCTTTCAGTATGATATAGTATCAAGCATGAGCAGAGGATGGAGCAATTGACTGAAATATTGACCAGTTTCTCTCTTCTCTGTGACACATCTCGTGGGATGTACAAACTCTTTTAGATACTGTACAGTGTCACTATGATATCTGAAGTCCTATTCCATATTAAAAGTAGAAACAAAAGGTGGTGCTTCCTCCCTCTCCTTAGGTTATCAAAAAGCTTGGTCAGTTTAAAAAGTGCATAAAGAATTTAAGAAGTGAGTGCAAAATTGAGAAAATATTTATATCTAACAGAAAGCATATCGAGTTCCTGTCAAAGCAGTTCTGAGATTTTAGTCCTATTACCATGCACTATTCCAGTGCCTATTTTGAGTTATATTCTAGATTCAACAGGTCCCAGAAGGTGATGGGGACAAAACTCTGGAATAACTCTCTCTTGACAGGTCCTGGTACACCAGTTGAAAGTAATTCAGGTAAAAAATTGCAATGATCAAGTCAGAAGGTCATATAAATACAGAATGCTACGGGCAGACAGTGTCAGCCAGGTTAGCATTATATCTTTTGACAAGATAGTGAGTAATTTTAGCCAAAAAATAAGTGAGATTGAGGGAGGGGGATATTTCTTTTAAAAGTCTCAGTGTTTCATTTTGACATTTTCAAAACGAAGTGTTTTGACTTTCTATTTTAAAATGGATTTTCATTTAGAGATTTACCTCATTTAAAAAAGTAAAAAACATCTACAGGCTTGGCTAAAAAAACCCTGAAGCTAAAAATGAACAAATGATCAATTATTAGTAACTCTTAACTTCAATAGGTACAGAAGGCTGGGGGAAGGTATTGCTGATAGTGTATGCTCTAGTATAACTAAAACTATGAATCCATTAGCTAATAACTACTGAAAAGATTTAATGAGATTTAATAGAAATGCTCATTTAAGTAACTAGCCTAAGTGAAAATCACTAATATCACACCTTGTCAAACAGTTCATAACTGACAGACCAACAGGCTGACTTATGAAGCGTATATTTTCTCAAAACAAGACTTATTCTTGATGCTCAGTATGATGTTTTATTCTGTATAAAGTGACTACTCAAACATGGCGCATAAGCTGCCAGTGACTCAGGTTCAAGTAAGGTAAGTCTGAGCACTTTTACCCTGTCATGAACCTAAGTGTTTCATATTTTAATTGACAACATTCACATCTTTGAGTTTTTCATTTAGACTTTGATAAAATCTGCTCACAAAGGCAGATG
>VYZV01027626.1:19556-30431 GCA_013401275.1 Pandion haliaetus | reverse complement strand
AAACAACAATTCTTTTATTTTCTAGTAAAATATTATCCCTGAAAAAAATCACATGAAGATATTATTTCTTCAGCAATCTGATTCAAATAATTTCAGATTTTTAGCATGTAAAATATTGACTATATAATAAACACTAAACATAGCATAACACTTACCATACTAATACTCACTAATTGTAACACTTAGTATGCATTGGAATGACTTGAAAGAACTTTGCCAAAACAAAACAGTTGAAGCCAATTATTTTGATGCCATGTTCCACCAACATGTTAACTGAAATTAAGTTTTTCCCACAACAAAATTATACATTTGAATTTTTCAGCACAAAAATTACTCCATCAGGTGCTTCTGATCAGCTATAGAAAGCACGAGAGTTTTCCTAAATTATCTAAAATGTACTTCCTTTTTTACACGAGGAACTTAAGGATGAATACAGCAGAATTTGTATTTTTTTGCTGGCATGAAGTATTCCCTGCATATACAAACTGTCTTAGCACAACTGTCTGCATTGTCTTTACTGGTAAAAGTACCAAAAATGGCATATTTACGGTGACGGTCTGAGTGAGGGTGAAATGGTTCTTGTCTGTTTCATCATGTTTCAGTGAATTAGGATCTAGAGCTTTTTTGCCATTCATAAAGGACTTGATTCTTTTCCGCAAAAGACATCAAAGCCTATCCAACCTACATTGGTTTTTGCTATTTTATGGATGTTTGTGTGCCGGTTTATAAAGATTTCTTAGGAAGATAACAAGAGCTGGTTTGTAGGATACTGGACTGCGAGCCAAGAAACTTTATATGACCTTGAGTCAATTGCCTGCTAAGTGCCTTCATCTTCCCCTTATCCTATGAACTCTTTGAAGCAGAGACTCTTTTTAATGAATAATTCTGGGAAGTGCTGTTTAAAATGTGTGACTGTCAATGAGGTACACCAGAGACTCAGGTTCACAGCAGATTTGTGAAGGTGACTGTCCTCTGGTGAGGAAGTCACATAGGTGGATGGCAGCAGAACCCTCAGCACACCCTCTCTTATATCTGCCGTGACAGAGGAGAAACGGCTGGTATGATTTTGCACTATGGCAAAAAGCAGGTACCTTCTCATTGCTGCAAAGGGAAAGGTTTGAGCACATGATTGTTAACTATTTCACACTCATGCTTATTAAGGTCTGTACACTCATAATATGTCTAACACATTACATCACCTTGAAAGAAAAATGTATCATGGACAAGGAATACATAGACACAGACCCTGCACCTCAGAACAGGCCACTTAAAGTTTAAGGAGTGAAGATGATGGCACCAAGACACTAGCATTTATAAAATCTTTAAACATTAGCTTCAGCAAAGTAGCTACAAGAAATGCCCTCAGAGATAGAAAAATCTAAGAAAAATAGTACTGGCATCTAATTACAGCAGTAGAGTTTGCTGCTTTTATCTGTAATTGGACTGTATAGTCTTTCATTCTAATTTACTTTACATCTAAACTGTGATAATCAAGACAAGCAGAACAGAATGGCTTGTAACTGGCTATACCACCGACACCAGTTAATGCCTAATTATAACAACTAAATTAAAGAGGGGACTGTAAGGAGGTTGAGTATCAGCTTGAAGCATTTAATTCTGTGGAAAGAAATAGAGATTTTAAATCCTAAGTAAAAAAATCAATATTATGGCTCATTATATTGGTATTGCTAAACAGATTAATGAAATTAAGTATTTTGTTTTTTAAAGAAAAGTTTTATCATGATGTAAAGATAGCTTTTAACAAAGGACCACAACAGAGAAGGAAATTCACATTCCAGATGAATTTATAAACCAATCTAATCTGGAAAAAAAAACCCAGTAGGTAGAATCGACTTTCCCAGGATATCTCAGAGTTGCAGAACATGTTACATGCCTGTGGATTTACTGCAGCATTCTCAAAAAGTGTACACACAGTATATCTACAGAAAGAAAACCCACAATCCCGGGATACATTTTGGCATAAATCTAACTTTTAATTAAAATCTTTTTGAAAGCTCCAAATACAAATTAATTATCTTAGAAAGACAGGTTAACCAAAAAGAATAATGTTTTCTGTCAGAATGCATGCAAGTAAAGAAAAGGAATCTGGGAATGCTCAGCACTGTTGAGCTGTACCTAGCATAAATTCTAAACACTGTTTAGGAATTACAAGTTGAACTGACTACATAAGAATTCATCTTCTGGGATTTGAAAAAGGAGCAAGGGGAATAAAAATGGTTGCTGTTAACACTCTTGCCAAATTGATCTGTATTATTCCAGTGGCAGCTGGATAAAGAACAAGTTGGCATTCATGGTGCATGTTGCATGATTTGGCCCATTCAATATCTTTGATAGAAAGCAGTAGAAAATATTGAGAAAAATTAAAATGTTTACATTGTTAAACTCAAACTCAGTGAAAGTAGAATCTGCTTTAACATGACGGTCATAATTATTTTGAGTCTTCATCATGTGTAGATGAACCCAAAGTTGGTGTCACTAAAGTTCTAAAACACTTAAACACTTAACATGCTCATCAGATAGCTCATCTGTCCCTTCCACAGCAGAATTCAGGGTGGGGAGGGGCATGCAGCAATCACTTTTTTTAATGAGATGTAAAATGAGGATAGTGGAAATTCTTTCATAAAGTTTTAGGAATATTTCACTAGTTCCTAAACTCACTAAGGCAGAAATCTCACTCCTTAAGAAAGCAAGGCTTCTGCAACTGTTGTTGCCCATCTTTGAGGTGCCACTGACCATTTAACCTTTGGCCAATTTCAGCCAAATTTGAAAAAGGGTAGAAGTCCTTCTCATTTCAGTTCTTACAGGTTTTATGAAATTCAGCATGTTGCAAGAGGAGAATGACTTCGCTCGGTGTCCTCATCATGCATAAACCCAAGCTAATTCTAGCTGGCAAATCAATGCACAAGTCAGACAACTAACTTGGAAGTCATTCCAGATTACTCATGGCACTGTCTACCTTGGAGGGTTCCCATGGGGCTTATTGCCAGGACAGGCACAATACACAGTATTGCGTGTACAGCACACAATACAATCAATGCTCAGTACAAGGGGGCTCCGATAGCTACGCTTTGGCACTGAGGTGCTGACTGGAGAAGGATATGCATTCCTGAAATTAAAGGCATTGTAACCACAAATTAAACAATTTCACAGACCAGAAAATGAAATGCTCTTAGCATTGATGTTTCTGCTAAGTAGGGGACCAAACAAAAGAAAGGTATCTGATCTTCACTACTGCTCCGGATTACTAAAACTTGCTTTAAACAGATAAGCAACAGATGAGGCTTCTTAGATTTCTATTATTATAAATACTAACAGGCAGATGAGGCCTTTCCATCTTTTTTTGCTTGTACACAAATTACAGAAATACTGAGATAGAATTCCCAGAATTTCACATACCCATGAAATATAAATGAACGAAAAGACGCATACTCTAAAACTATACATCCTCATTCTGAACCATGGCCTGCATTTTCAAGTTCAAGATGATCTCTATTGCATTTAATTACTATCAACAGAAGAAAAAGCATATTCATATTTAATGTTAACAGAGCCTGTTGAAAAACTAGTTTTGGTACTGCAGTAGTAAGAGGGAACAATCACACAAAGTGGTATGTCAGAATGGTAAAAACTAAAGGGAAAAATTTTCTACTATGAAGTTAGATGTTCTTTTCTCCTCCTCTTTCCCCCCAATTTCACCTTTGACTACACCTGCAGAATTCCATGTCAAGCACAGATGAAAAGAGTGAATGGAATCTCATCCAAATTTATTAATGAAGATAGTTCCCAGGTGAATGGTAATAGTATCCATCTTTTACAGGCAGGCAGATACAACAGTTTAAATTACTCAGAAAGAGTGGTTTAAAGACTCATCTGGATTAAAGGTTTATTAGATTATGATAGAGACCTGGAAGTAAGTGCTAGCCATTTCACACACCTGAAAAAGCAAATGTTAAAGCTCTTCCATAAATTTGGTAAGCAGCTTCCTTTCTTTTATGTCCAAACAAAACAGAAAAGATTCACCACTGAACTCTGAAGGCCCAAGACATTTGCACCAACACTTTCACTTTTTAAAGAGCTCATAAACATGTCCCTTATTACACACCTAATTTGAAGATAAATATTTTCTTGAGAGGAACACAAGCAGACCAAAACAGAGGATTCCTTCCCAAAGTCCAGAACTTTATTTGAAATTTAAATCACCCAAAGACAAAAGTGTTCCTAGCAGTAGGTGGAACATGAATGACATTTCCTGAATTACCAGACCCATTCTCCTGCTGTAAGATTCAAACCCTACGTGTCTGAACCTCACAAATCTTCTGCTCATTTAAATGCAGAGCTCTAAAGCATTTGGACATATCCAGGACTAGCTTTTTTGTTGTTTTAAAACAAAGCCAAAAATTGCTACATGATCAGTTTTGAAGATTCAGCCTCTTAAAATCCACAGCGTAGAGAAGGTACATGCCTCCCAGTGCCACAGAGCGTAAGGAGCTCCAAGCATCTGTGCTCTTTTCACGAAAAGGTCTACCCCAGTGAGGATATGTGATTAGATCCTTCTGCTACAACAAACTACTTAAATTCTTAATCTTGAGGAAACATACAACTTAAGTTATTTGACAGTCACCACCACTGCACATTACAAGACCTGTGCTAGCACATCATCTCTGCATAACTTCAAAACCAGAAACAACAGCGATCTCCTGTAAGCCCAGGACAACAGAGGAAGTATAGAGAGTGGGAGACATATGCTTTGACTGGATGCTACCTTTCACATATGGTAGATGGTCAAATCTAGCATATCTTCATGGCATCTCTACTGGCTGGATACTGGTTCACTTCTACTGCTGGCTGCTATGAGCTGCAAGGGCAAGAGAGTAGCAGCAGCAGCTAGCTGTACCACCCTGGCTGTGCAGCTCCACCCTACAGCAGAATGAGATGTGATGGTTAGTGGCCATTACTTCAAAGCATGCAAAAAGGGCTTAGGTCCTGGAGAGGCAGACATTAAGTTATGAACAAGCTGGCTTTTCAATAGCGAAGATAATGAAACATCTAAGAAATTCAAATAAGAATTATTACAGAAGGAAAAAACAATCATACATTTTCTTTCTCATTACTGTTTCAGTGCAAATCAGAAAAGTGCGGAAGGGAAAGAAAAAAAGTCACATCACTTTTTTTCCCCCCCATATGCAGCAAATAAATCTATGTTGTTTGACCCAAATGTTAATACTATCCAAACTCTAGTATCAGCTGAATGTAAACTATTCATCTAATACTGTTAGTGAGTAAAACAAATACAAAACAGGAGCACTAAAAAAACTCGTCACTTGTTTTTAGTTAAACTTTTGCCAAACAAGCTATTAATATTTGCCTCTTCAGACTTTTTTTCCAAGTAACACCAAGCATTTTGTGGATGAATTCAGATACATTTGTTGTCAGCCCAACAGGTTTGGGGGACAGTCTGCCACCCACCTGGCCATATGACAGGAAACTGATGGAAACATGCTTTGGAAGTCTTATAACGGCTGTCTTCCATCACCAAGCAATGCATGGACCTTAACAGCACTCAGCAATTGTGTGACTGCATTTAGTTGTGTGCAAGCAATATAAACTATATAGAAGAATGCAAATTAACTGCTGCGCTTATCACATAAAACCAAACTTCCTATTTTCTAGCAGCATTCTACCACAACCTCTGTTATCAATATATTACTCATAATATATCACTGGATAAACTTTAGAATTAACAGAGCTTGACAAATAAGCTATTTTCAGACAATCATACATTTCAGTTACTTGCTGTGGGTAAGCAGCCCACAGCTAAACAGAACTGAGCTGCTGTGGGCAGTAAAACACAAGGACTAATGCAGAAGAAAAGGATTTACTTTGTTATATTGCAAAGGATGCACCCGGCAAGCTCAAATTTTAGGAAAAACACACACACACAATGTATCCTACAAGGACTTCACCTTTTGAGGCCTTACAGATATATTGGTGTCCCAAGCCCAAAACTGATCCTGGGCTCCTGTTCAGCCTCAGGACTGTACAATTCACCAGTTAAAGCCATGTAACAGAGGTCTGCTTCCTCAGTGGTGAGCTCCATCTAGCTAGGAATATAAAACAAAAGTAGTTTCAACTGCATAGGTTGGTCTTAAAGGAATACCCTCCATCCAGACCATCACCTGCTATGGCAACATTTGGGACCAAGCTCTCCACAAGACTCATAGCTTGAATTTCTGCCTACTTCTGCACGTGCCGTTTTGGGGATGGTACTGCTAGAGCCATCTCTGTTCAAGTTCTCCCAGGCTTTCAAAAAGCTCCTCAGATCATACCATGGGCAACACACACCAGAGCACTCTGAACCACTCTACCTCCTGATGGCGTCCAAGGCACAAGTTACCGTGGGCTGGAATTAGCTAAAATTTGAAGACACACAATTTAGGATTAAAGATGTTCTACTTCTACTGTAACCTGCAGAGCAATTTAATGCTCAGATGAATCCATAAAACTAAACTGGATATTCCAGCAAGGATGCTGGATACACGTCTATGGGTTTCCAGGAAAAGAAAGGATCTAGGGGACAAGATCACAGTGACAGTCCAGATTTTTTGAAGATGCAGTACCACTGTATTGCATCTCTGTAACTGCTGAAGAAGGTGACTCTGCTAGAAGGATATTTCACGGCAGTTCCTGTGCATGGAATAGGCAATATTGGTACTGATATGAAGGCACTCTGCAGAGGACCTTCTGGCAGCCACAATGCTGTTGCACCATCTAGCAGCAAGCAGCTACAGGAAAAACCTTCCAGAACACCCACAAGTTCATTTACCTTCACCCAGGGGAGGAAATTTTCTGTAGCTTTATAAACAGAAATACACCTGTCTTTGCTATGCCAGACAATGCCGCTCTCCAACAGCTTTCTCAAGAGATTTTTGATATCAGATGTACCTGTAAGAAGTTTTCCCAAGCAGATATCAGTCTGGATCACTTTATGTTGTGGAGGGAAATTATTTTTTTTCCTCAACCAAAGTGTCAGCTTTTTTTTTCTTTTTTTTTGTTTTCCCCTCAAGTCTCAAGTTACATGCTTCGAGGACATAAATTATAATATTCCAGCTTATTCGTAAACTCAGTTTGCCTAGGTCTTTTGTTATGTCCTTTGAGGTCCTTAGTTCAAATTAAACATCTTAAACAACAATAATGGCAATACTTTGAAATCTCATGAACCATGCAGTGACTTCTGGGAAAACTATGTCAGTGAAACTAACGCCATTAATTTAAAACTGTAATGTCCAAATGGTGTACTAGAAGTCACCAGATTAGAACCTGACACATCTAACTTTACTTGCTGAAATACATGTCTGGCTTTGACAACCACAAAATTCTAGCTTCTTCAAAATTAGCTGTCATTATAATCTTCTTTCTTTCTTTCTTTCTTTTAACAACTGCTAACCCACCTTCAAGAGGGAATGGTCTTTACTTGAACTGTTGTGATTTCTTCTGCATTCACTGACAGCAAGAACAAAATATATGAAGTTGTTGCCTAGTCTGATGTTATTTTCTATTGTGTATGTTTTTATTCACTATAATTTCTCACACAATCTATTGTTTATCAAAAATTCACCAGGAAGTTTTGTCTGAAAATGCATTGTCTATAGACAAATATGTTCGTTTAATCTCCAGAACACACAGCTCAGTCTAAGCCTGCTCAGGTTCCCACAAAATACTTCATTGACTCTAAGCGTGCTCAGAAGATCAGCACAAGATTTAGCAAACGTTCCAACATTTTATTATGTTTGTATCCCTCAAACCCAGGAATTTTCCCAAGTTCTTTGGAAATAAAATAATTCTAGTGATTCTGGAATACTAATGGATAGCTTGCTAGTGCTGAGCAAAAACAAAATAAAATGTAACCCATTAGCTTGGAAAGCTTTTTTCATCAGAGACTGTGTTTCTTTATAAATCTTTAAAGAAGATCAAAATGGGATTTTGTCCCATTTTTTTGTGGGAAAAACAATTTTGTACATGTGTTAAATAGAACTAAGGTGTGGCAGCAGAGGTTGACGCCACTATGTACGCCAACCCTAAAACACAGTCAAAATAATAAAAAACAAAACAAAACAAAACAAAATCCTTCAAACTTTATAGCTGGCAAGAGAAACTTTAAATTCAAATGCAATACATATCTAAATATTCACAGCTAGGTAAATTGGGGTGTATTGTGCCAGATATTTTCTCAAGAAACAATGTGTCTTTTGTGTGTATATTATGTAAAACATGCACAGGTAGTATAGAAGAATATAAATTGGTATTCATAAAGGTCACTCATGTATCTTTAAACTAGGACATTTCAGTTGAGGTGAAAAATATCAGCCTGCAAAGGGGGGGGGAGGGAACCACATTTTACTGTCCTATATAATTATAATGTATATACAAAAGTCAGACAATTCCCTTTGACCCTACCGATTGCCACAAATGAAATGACTGGGAAAAAACATGCTTTTAATATATGTAACATAACATCACAATCCTTTTGACTGCAAAATTTGCAAAAAAAAATAATTCTAAAAAAGCAGCACACATGTAATCCATTTAAAAGTGTTAACAAGGTATAGCACAGTATTTCTAATCTCTGTTATTAAATATAACCAGAAAATAACAGTAAAAATTAACGTAAAGCTTAACGGCTTATGTAAGAATGCTTTAATAAAAAAACGTTACTGAGGTTATTGAACTGTACAATTAAACCCCTCCCACTAAATACTTTTCAGAGTAATTTCCATCTAAAGCTTATTCAGCAAACCAAAATGCCAATGCATTTCTTCAATTTCCACTTCTTTGAACCTGTTAATGTATGAATAAAAAAAGATTTATTTGTGTTATTAGCCACATATAACCTTCTTGTGTAAAAAGTAGCTTTAAATACAAAATTTCTGAGATACACATGAACCTACAAAATATCTAAAAGATCATTTTGATTTTCTTCTGCAAGCTATGTTTGATTTACATCAATTAGATCTTTCACATAAGGTATCATATAACAGGAAGGCTAATAACCCAGAAATAACCTCATTAAAAAAGACAGCATATCGGTCTAAGCAGAATGAACTCTAAGCAGAAAAATTAGTGACCTGGAAAGTAGCAGGAAGAGGTAATAGCAATACAGAGAAAAAATACATTCCCATTAGCTAGTCAAAAGTAGAAATCACCAGCAATAAAGAAAAAATACAATAGAAGCATAAGGAGAACATTTTAAAATATTTTTATCTTTTGAAATTCTGTAACATAAAACATATTTCCCCAAACTAAGATGCTGTCTAAAATTATGTTATTACTATGAGTTAGTCTGTGTTTTTTTCAGATGCTTAAAACAGTCCTTGGCAGAATATTATTAGCAAGTCTAATACATTTATATTAAATTATCAGTGTATGATTCCAGTATCTATGGATTCATCTATTTTAAGATTAATGGTTAATAATGGCAACTCAAGTTGGATTTACATAGCTACCCCTTGTCTAACGTTAGTTTCTTTGATTCAAAGTCTAGCAAAACCTTTTAAAATAATTCATATTAGCGTATTGACAATATTTTCAGAAAGCACCCTGTCTTTAGTTTTGAGAAATGGTTTCAATATAAAACCACTTTCTCTTAATTTTTTGTTAAATGCTTTGTTAGATATATAGCTCCTCTTAGGTAATCCAGATCAAATTTGCCAGTATAAATGAGAACAAAAAGTACCATTGGACCATAAAGTTTATCTTGGTTTTATTTGGCAAAATCCTTATAGTTTACTTTAACCTCCAAAGCAAATTAATTCAAATCAAACTACTTGGTACTGCACATAGGAGAGATTTAAGTGATTTTCTCTGATTGTTGTAGAGTCATAGAATAGTTTGCATTGGAAGGGACCTTAAGGATCATCTAGTCCAACCCCCCCGCCATGGGCAGGGACACCTTCCACTAGAGCAGGTTGCTCAAATCCACAACTTCTCTGGACAACCTGTTCCAGTGCCTCACCACCCTCACAGTGAAGAACTTCTTCCTTACATCTCATCTAAATCTACTCTCTCTCAGTTTAAAGCCATTATGGTTTGTCCTATAACTACATTCCCTTGTAAAAAGTCCCTCTCTGGCTTTCTTGTAGGTCCCCTTTAGGTACAGGAAGGCTGCTGCAAGGTGTCCCTGGAGCCTTTTTTTCTCCAGGCTAAACAACCTCAACTCTCTCAGACTGCTAAATTTTCAGTTTAATATGTTTAAAGTCTGATAAGAGCAGGGAAAAAAAACCCCAAACACAAACAACCAGCACACATGAAGAAATCTTAATTATAGACTTTTTTTTTACTTTATTATTTTTAATCCAGGAAAAATCTTTTTTTCCACCAAATTACACCTTTTTCAGATACCTTTGGATCAATGATTCAGCAGCACCACAGACTTAATTAAGCCATTTGGAATATTTTACTCCCCATGTCTGCAGATTGCTGTAGACTATGATTGCTCTTTTTTAGTTCACTGCCTTCAGAACTACAGCAGTCTTATTTCTACTGTGGCCATGTTTCCCGCAGCTGCTGCCATCACCAAGGGTGAAGGGTTCAGCTGATGCAAGGAGAACTATGATAAAACTGAAAACCTCTTTGAGCTTGTGGAGTCAGGTTTAGTCATATCTAGTCCAGCACATGAGTGACTTTGGTCTTGTGCTTTTCCATCCTTTCCCTGCAATATACCTACAAAATATATACCAGACTGTGGAGCAGAAAATTCACCAGCTGAGGACAAGAAAAACATTCATGTGGTTTTTTTGGTTTGTTTTTTTTTTTTTTTTTTAAGGGGTAAGTTCACAAAAATTTTTTACACTGAATGCC
>VYZV01027626.1:239-17264 GCA_013401275.1 Pandion haliaetus | reverse complement strand
AAAAAAAAAAAAAAGTCAGAGTGTCAGACATGGGCTTATTACCAAACAATGATCCTCTTTGAGACAAAAAGCAGAGTGTAACATGGCAAATTTCTTGCTCCTAAAATCAAAGTAAACTCCCAACCACTGGTTTCGGATGCATCTGTGAGAAATCTTCTGGCAGATTTTCTCAGACATCATCAAAAGTTAATGGGAGATGGGCACTTAATTCCCCTTTATGACTTTCAAAAAAAGATGTGGCCAGCTACTTTTAATTTATTAGGGAGCAGATTTGCAAAGACTCTTTTATTACAGAAGCAGTAAGGGGAGCTATTTTTCCATAAAATATATGTAAATATGATTTATGAAAGACACAAATATTACTGAAGTGAGGGATAAATTGTTTCAAAACTTTATGTTCATAAAAGCTAGGTAAAAGTACATATTGCTTCAATATTTTTTCTTCCTTCACATGTTGGTATCTCTCTCGGGTAACTAGAAGACATATTCTCTGTATTCTGCTCACCTTATACTTGTAAGTACAGTATCTTCACTGAAGGCATCTGCTATGAAATTACTAAAGGAAACAAAGCTGGAACACATACTATTGCACAGTTAATGATCAAGCTGCTGCTTAAAGAAAAAAGTACTACCACTAGAATTAAAATTTGCAAACCTTAAAGGAGACTTTACATCAGAAACCACTGCGATAGCCATATAAGTATTGGTATGTAATTGTTTTCTGAAAGATTTATTCTTTTCTTAAATAAAATGCTTCCTACAAATAACATTGCAGAAATAAATGTAATTTGGAATCTGTTATGTCTAAAACAATTTACTTGAAATAGTCCTTTTCCAGTCTTTCTTTTTTTTCCTCTAGACTCACATGAAAGGAAACAGATGAAATTTTATTATTAACATCAAATAGTCCACAGGAGCAGAAATTTGAAAAAGAGGAGAATGCCTTTCTGTCCCTGCAAATTATAGTAAATTGTGTCAAAATGCCAATGAACTTCCTGACAGCTCTTGGTATCAGCTGTACACCAAATTCCAGCAAGGGACAAGACTGAGCATCTGAGTTCAGATATTCAAGGGATTTCAGTCAAGTACCTAATACCTTTGAATGTTGTATTTTAATATCTTGGTCAAAGCTTAGCATAAAAAACCCTTGAACTCATCACAGTTCCCTTCAATTGAATCAAACATTTATACTTTTAATAGTGATTAGAAGGAAAGCAGATACAAAACTTCTTCATCAACAAATTGTCTTACACAGATACAAAACTCCTTCATCAACAACTTGGCTTATATCTACTCAGCTTTATTGTATGATTCTTATAGTAAAGGTCCCAAGAAACAACCAAGGCTGTTCACATGAATAAGAACTCAACATACAAAAAGTAGCTGATACCATTTTATCCCAAAAAGGCTCAGCTAAACAATAAAATACTAGTCTTGTGAAGTGCTGAAGGCAACTTGATAGGTTTCGTACTGTAAATTAGTAACCTACAGTATCAGAGTTTGAGTTACACTAAAAAGCATTGCTCTAAAATAAAAAAAAAGTTCATGACTATCTCAAAACTGAAAGTCTTTTAATATATGAACAAAAACTGGGAAGTATGAAAACAAGGGAAGAATTCAAGATAAACCAGAAAAGAAGCACATTCCCAAAAGCCTTTCCTCAGTCGGCTAGCATTACACAGCTGAAAACTCAGGCATTCTGCTGGGCTTTCAAAAGGACTGTGAAGACCAAGGATCCAAACATGGTGGCTATTAGAGGAATGTGCCAACTAAATAGGAAGATGTGAGAACTTCACATGAAAAAGTTCAAATCTTTGGTTAAAAAGTCACTGAAATGATTAATCATGCTGACCTAGCAAAGAACAGGAAGAAAATTAAGGTATATTCTACTTATACGTGGTATGTGATCCAGTACAGCTATAAGAAAGAACATGGAAGACTAAATACACATAAATATTTGAAAACAACAATATAGATCTGACAGAGCTCTCTTGTATCAGTTTGGCCACGGCCAGTTTTTTAAAAAAATACCTCTGGTCATTAGAAATAGTATATTTCACTACTAGATGTTGTGGCTTGCAAATCAAATCCTAAATGAAGAAAAACAAAGGCGACAACTGTAACGTGTTACTGTCTGCTAGATTTTTCTTGGGGTTCAGTTTTCATAAGTTCTCTATTTTCCTGAGACCAGACTTTTTAGATCATTCTACACGTCCTGGAATCCTCATATTTGTTTTAAAATACCAAATAAAAGCAGCACACATATTCTTCAAGAGCAAAGGAACTGTCTTTGGTTAAAGTTGGCTTTGTCTCTTATTCTTATAGATACTGTTGTGGCAACTGNATACCACACATTAGTTCGGACAGATGCACCTCTACCTTAGGACCGTGCTGCTGCAATTGCATTTTATGACTTGCATGCATCTCACAGCTGACCAGGGAGCTAAGAGTAAAGCCATTTCCCTCGTTTGCTGAAGATGTAACGTGCAGAAAGATCATGTTTCTGGAGCACAGAAGTAACAAGAAAGACATAGGTAAGAAGAATGCTGGACTCCAGAAATAATTTGTCAAAGAGTTAAAAGGGCACACTGTGGCATTGCCAGTAAAAATTAAGCTGAATAATTTACATAATCTGCAGATGATCTAGTTAATTTACCAAACTGGGAGGAGATGAAAACAGTGCAGACCAAAATCTCCTTTCTACAGCATCAGAGAAAACACCCAAGGCAGAGCATGCTGACCAAAATATGGCACTATCCGAGGAAGATCAGAGGCTCTTGACTGCCACCTGTGCAGCTTTTGCAAAAGGCGGACTGGAGATCTCAGCATAGGCAAGATTATCAGTATATAGAGTATACTAGGACTTAAAAAAAATACCCAAGAGAAGGCATAGAATAAATTCTTTTTCTGGATACACAGAAGAGTCCACGACAGTTAGCTGAAAGACGAACAAACTTCTAATTTGCAGTTGAAATTTTGAATTGTCCAGTAAAGCAAGTGAGAATATGACCATTACTTTTCTAGCCAGCGCTATGCTTTCACAAGAATTTATTTTCCACAAGACTATACGAGACTGTTCTCTGTGTTTGCCATACAGAGTAACTGCTGTATGTTTACATGAGAAAGAATGTGGTATCTCTCTAATAAAAAGTGCTATGTGCTGTAGTAGTTCCATTAATCCCCCATCACAATCTTACCTAAAACTGTAAAGCCTTGAGTCCTAATACAAGGCTCAGTGAAACCAGAGTCTTTCCCCTCATTTCAGGAGCCCCACAGAGGGGAGCTCTGCCTTGGAGGAGGGCAGAGCTGCGCTCATCTGTAGCAGGAGCTGGCATTCGGCATTGGCTTCTGTGGCTGCATTGGACTGAGGATATAGGGAGGGCAGCATGCCCCTGGCTAAATACTTGTGCACTAAAGCAACACATATTTGAATGCAACAGCTGAGCTTTTGCCTCTGGAGTATTTTTCACATGTATTCTATTGTGTAGAATAAGACTTGATCACCAGCCTGAGGTGCTCATATATATTTATATAGCAAAACAGTCCCTTAAAACACGGGCAAGAGTTTGCATTACCTTTTTTTCTGAAAAAAAAAGGAAAAAAAAAAAGGAAAAAAAAAAGGAAAAAAAAAAAAGGCACTTTGCTGGCTGATGACAATAGATGATGGAGCACTTTCTACCTATGACCTGTTACGTCTGAAGAAGATTTAAGAATATTTTTATCACAATTGGTCAATGAGATATTTGGAATATAGAGGAGGGGAAGGAGGGGTGAAATGGCAACTAGCTAGTATGTCAGACACGACAGTCAGATGTCACCAGAACTCAATCTTGGAGAAATATGGACTTCACAGTAAAGGTTGCTTAAAACAAAAGCCCATTTGTCTGAATACTGAAGACATTTAATCAATTTACATGAAGGATTTCAAAATTAGTCAGACTGTAATGAACTATGAAATACTGATTAATGAATTTTTGCAATGTTTGATTAGAAACTTAACATGTATGCTAGCATATTTTGCCATCACAGTATTTATAAAATAATTTCTGTTTCTTGAAATTACCAGAGTATAAATAGTCTCTGGATTATGGAGCTGAGCATGTTTACTATTAACCAAGTATTTTATTTCAGAAGTTAGTTATGAGAATTTTTAACTTACTAAAATCTCTTGTTAAATTGAATAAATAACAAAAGGGTACTTTCATATTTGCCTATCCTATCTCATTTCTTGTGCTACCCTCTTTACTACAGCCTCTTAGATATTTCTGGCAGTACATTAATAAATCTGAGTAATATCTGTCATTTAGGACCCATTTTCTCATCTCCCACCCAGATTAAGGAACAAGTCATGTTACATTTAATACCCGATGTATAGTAAGTTTACAGTTATGCAGAAATGCAGGTCATTGACCAGAAATTTTATTGCCTAAAGAGCAACCAAGGAAAAATGGGCCAGTGTTATGCACCATAGTGGGAATTTTACAACTGATTTCATAGGGAGCCAAGGACAAACAAGAAGTAACAAAACAAATGCAGCTCGAGACCACTTAATATTACGGCCAAAATAAAGTTTCAGTAGTCAGCTATCATTAAAATACCAAGCTTTCATATCTGCAGTGCCAAGTACACACATAGTTAAGAACACATACATTTAGATATTTATAAGTACCTACCCATACAAAGAAATAAGTTGTACGCAAAACTTACATGAAAATGAAAAAGTTACTTCTACATATTTGTCTTTATTATTGTTATTATCTCTTCTCTGATACCAATTTATGAGCTATACTGACATCACTTTTTACCATTACACAGCAAGTCATCATTAAGGAGGAGACCCAGGTAGTCCTTGCCTTACTGTCATTTTTTGGCTAATTAGCTGAAATGGTCAGTTGTGGAGCTCCTACATGCTAAGAAGTGAGACTTTGGGTAAGTTCTAGATATTGGTTCAGTATCTAAATCATAGATACTTCTGAAGAGACATTAAGTACTCATTCACCAGTTGTCATTTTTCAAATGACATTATTAGATCACCTTAAAGTTTGCTCTCAATAAACATTGTCTTTTATTTGAATCAAAGGTATCAGACATCAGGTAAATTAGGTTCTGAGCTGTTCTTAATTTTATTTTTTCTTATACTTTTTTAGAATACTCATAATCTTGTTAATTAGAGTCTCATAATCTGAGCAAGTTAAAACAAAAAAAAGCCTTCCTTTCATGACAATAATAGTCTAATTAAAAATCATACTTGGTAACAAAGTCAGCAAACCTAGAAATAGATCACATATTTTATGAGGTCATCAACAAGTGTAACAGAGTGTCAGTGAATGGTTTTTATAAAGCATTAGTATAACAATCTTGTTTTGTAATTGGTTAGCTGTAGCTTCTTTTTATTGCATGTAAAATGAAAAGATCCCTTCATCCACAGTGAAAAATGGAAAATCGTTCAGTTTGGGGTTTGTGGTTGCTAGCAGCAACAAATACTGGAATATTGCCATCTGGCCTCTTGTTTTAAATGATATTTGAATAATCAATTTAATAACGGATAGAGTACATACTTAAAGAAATAATCATTTGTCATATCTTAAGAAAACTTTAGTATGAAAAAAATCTACTGTATGAATTAATGCAGAGCACACAGGCATCTAAAGAGATGAGGCAATTTTTACTTTCCTTACTATTGCCTCAAAACCTTAAGCTTACAAGGTTTTAGGTAATCACATCAAGCATTTAATAATCAGGAAGAATTTTAAGAGTGATTGGTCTGTTACAGGCATTCAAATCCAGTAACCACCTAGTAGAGATTAAACCATACACAAACATGACATTTTGAACATGCTTGTAAGTCCTATGGTATCCACAATAACAGGAATAAAATTTAAAAACAGCAGAGAAAGAATCTGAAATAGGCAAAATATTCATGTTACTATTGCTACTTCTCACAGGACAAAATGAGAGTTCAGAACATGGGAACTCCAAAGTTACAAATGTTTCCTTCGTTTTTAATACGTATATATAGTTGGCAAAGTGTTCCCACACAATGTGGTGAGACCAGCAATAGGATGTAAGTGTTGATTCTGTCCTGGAAACATTGGACTTTTACAAAGACACTTAATTCTGAATTTGCACAAAAACACTGTCATGGCAGGAGAAATAAATAGGAATCAGATGCTCAACCATGGCAAATTAGGAAACCACACCCACTGTGGAATAAACAAGATGCGAGATAAACCTTAACCACAGACTTCATCAATGTCGATTTTGACTGGAACTCAAAGTAACTGTTTTTTAAGTAAACTTGCTTGAATGAAGTTCATCCCTCTGATAAAAAATGATAGTCTTGGTGGATAGTCTCACCCTTGAGTTGTACATTTAGTGTAATGAATGCATTTCATGCATTCTAGCACTTCGATAGCAGTTTTGAGATCGGCTCCACTTATAAAACCTCTTTAGGAAAGGAGATGCTTCAAGCCAGGATTGTATCCAGACTACGACCTTCCTTTCCCAAGTTACAGAAACTTCCAGGTACAAATACAAAAAATGCCCTTGTATGAGATGCAGTATGGGATTTGGTCAATTTTCCATAGTCTGTGGCTTATAAGTAAAACAGACTTTACCTTACTTGACAGGTGCCAACAATATCATCATTCCGACTTTACATGATTTATTCTTATTGGTAATCTGCCAGCTGGCAGAGAGGGAGCAAAATGCACTGCCAATGAAGTGACTTGATCTGAGACAGGCTCTGGATTCCAGGCAGGACTGCACATACAGGCAGGGCTCCAGTGACTGGCAGGTGTCATTTATAATTTCCATTACTTGAGGGATTATTATGACTTTTCCCCACAAATGGTGAGTACATTTTGATAATAAATGCTGCCAACATTATAACAAATGTTTCAATATAATTTGAGCCACTGAATGGTGATACATATTTTTAAATAAAATGAAAATATAGAAGTACCAGGTGGTTAGAAGATAATATAAGGTCTATACATGAGCTTTTTAGCTCAGTCAGGTAGGCCCACCAGTTGCAGTTTCACAGGGAGTGAACCACAAGGGGAAGCTGGTAGGAGAGGATTGTTTAAGCCTTTACTTCAATACTTATTGCTGTTTGCAGCAGTTTCTTGTGACCATTTATCTCTGGCCTTTATAAAAACACCAATCACCATGGAAATGCCTAGTATACATCTCAAGCAAAAAAGACAGAAAGTCTCTGGCTCCTTTATTGGGTCTTTTATCTCAGAAGTAATATCTGTAGGTGGCTTTTCCATGCAATATACTATTTTAATATATGCTTTCCCCAAGAACTAAACAGATTTTTAAAACCTCTGAATATGGAAAAGGACAGACTGTTAATTAACTCCCCCCCCAACTTTCATATCATGAGAGTAAAGGAAGAGCCAATAATGGTCTTTCAGTGATCAAAAGGAGAAGGAATTTTCAACCAGGAAACATATAGGAGAAACTGCTACGCCAAGGATCTTGAGAAAATAGTCCTTTGCTCACCCACACAAGTTTGCAATATATAAATCAATAAGCTCCTAGGGAAAACAGCCACTAACTCTCAAACTTAAAGCACCTAATATACTACTGAATTAAACAAAGTTTTCCAACTCAGGGAGGTGGGGTGTCATGACGATTTTCAGAGAAGTCCACCAGAGGAATAATACAGTTTGTTTAAAAAAAAAAAAAAAAAAGAGGGTAGCCAGAATGGGCTGAGCAGAGCCAGAAATCTACAACTGTCTAACTCCAAGGTTTCTAATCCCTCAGCCACCTGGGTCTTGTTCTCGAGGCCTGTGGCTCTGCCATATAGATGGTTTTGGGTCCCAAGAGAAGGCACATTGTAGAAAGGCATTCTGTCTAAAAGAGCAGGAAGCCTTTCTCCTCACCAGATATGACAGATACCAATCAGAATAAGATCAAATACTAAAATAGATAAATCTTCAAAAAGCAAGTATGAGCTTTTTCTGCACGACTGCAGTACTGAAGCTCTCTGTGAGTCACTGTGGTCTAGCAATGAACAATGCTGTGATTGGTTTTACCTGGCAGAGCAGTGAAGATGTCTGTGCTGAAACACGACTGCTGCAAGTTTCCAGTACTAGCCACATATGTTAGACATCAAGCTGAGACAAGCTTATTAGGAAGTTTATTTGCACCACTTACGTGGGAGAATTGTCAAGCCTTCTCTTTAAAAACGCCACTTTTAATATTTCATTTAACAAAGTATTGAAATAGCATGAATGAAACACTATCCACTTGTTAAGAAATTTGTTTTTCTCTCCTATTACTGAAGTTCATATCTTTTGGTTGTTATTTAAGAAGGTTCTCAAAAAAATTCAATAAGGGTATATCTGCATAAAGGCCCTTCATAGACAAAGCAACCTGAAGAAAATCCACTCTTTTCTTTTTTTACTTTTTTTTTTTTTTCCATTTTAGGAAGGCAAGAGGCATAATGTTACATCAGTCAGTAAAGTTGTCCTTACTCTCTAACAATCACAAAGTTAGCAAGCCAGATGTTGCTTTCACCTCCACCTAGTGCAATCTATTTCTAGCTCATTTAATAAAACCACAATTGGAATTGTGGCTCAGAAAGTGCTGGGAAAATATAAAAATACAAAACAGATGTGAAAGGAGAGTTATATGTATGTGGACATAGCAGTAAAAACTTGATTTCATAAGTCTTCTTGTGATCTATATGCTTATCATGCTGTTTTAACCCATGCACCATTCTGAATAATTTTTTATTCCCAAAATTCATACACACACAGTTCCCCAAAAACGTGTTCTTACAAAATGTTCTGCAGTTCTTTCTCTAAAGTTAACAGACCAGATAGTTTTCACCAGACAGAACTTAAATGCAATCTTCAGAGAATTAATGGAACATGAGATAAAATACGAGTATCACTGAAATCATCGTGCGTGTGAAGGTATTAACATAGTAAACTGTAGTAGGTATCACGAGTTAATCACAAAAAAGTAAACTTCTTAATCTTACTTGCAACATACCTCCTGAAAGATGAGGACCTGTGAGCTAACCCTGCATAGGTGACCAACACCCAGTGATGACTCCTTGCATAGTCCATAGTGTTAAGAAGGGGATCCACAAAAGTCAGCCTACTTAACAGAGAGAAGTGCTCAACACAGCAAATATAAAATGTTGCAGAAAAGTGGTAGTAATACTGCAATTTTGTCCAATTAAGTATGCTCTGAAACTGTCCACTAGCCCGATTTTATTTATCACACTTTCAGATTAGTTAGTTTCTGAAACCTTCAAATCATCGGAGCTCGTCCACAGGATACTATCATGTAGGTCATGGCTGTGCATATTCTGTGAAGAAAAAATGCAAGGCTTTTTTCAAAACCAGGTGCTAATATAGACCATGTTTTTAGGGTTTGGTTTGGTTTTTTTTTGACGCCCATGTCACTGTTAACTTGAATGACAAATATTACTAAACTTTTGCTATTCAATCCAGTAATTTGCTCAGCATGTTTCCTGGTGCATATTCAAATGGTCTAGGGACATTGTTACAGAGTAAAGGACTGCATGGGAAACACTGAGTGACTCAGATTTTTAAAGAGAGATCTGGAAAACATCCCATGGAATGCATCTGCTCATCTAACATAAAATTCTGAGGCTTAAGGTTTCCTAAGTAGGAGGAAAATTTGATTATGTACTTGGCATCAATATGAACTATACCACATTCATTTTCTTATGTGAAAAACCAGAGGGAGATGTGACCCTTCTGATTCTCCCACATAATTCTACTAAACTACAAAATATATGGCTTATTCTAATAGGACAAGATAGGTAAAACTCTATGTGAGCTGTTGCCAATCCAGAGAGCATGCTGCTTATATCTGAAAAGTGGGACATAAGCACACAGAATAAAGATTCATGGGAAACAGGCCTGAATAAACTGTGTGCAAGTTGGAATGCAGATAGCGTGAACGTGATTAGGGAATGGACACTCCTAGCTGAAGAGAAGGTGAAGAGTTTCAAAAAAATACAGGCAAGGAAGTTTCACAAAGTTTCTCTTTTGGACTAATCACTGATGAGTCTGCGGCTTTCTGCAACAGTCCTGTGGGCTTATCTTGATGCACCTTGACAGCAGGTTTCAACACCGCGGGAAACCAGTGATGGACCTACATGGAATTCTGGCAAGTACACTCAATAACTTCTTTTTAGGATACAAGGAACTAGAAGGAAAACAAGGACCAAACTCTCAGGAAGCATTTTTACTCTCTTCAGTGTAGACAGACAATATTTTGGGCCATGAAGGCCATTCGCTCAGGTTCTCCTTTGTTAATCACAACATTCTCCTGCATTACATAATGTAAAAAAATTAAAATTCACCTTTATTAACATACCATGCCCTCTTTTTCAGACACAAAGTGGACCAAGATGCTCTACCCATCCTGCAGTGCGATAGTTTGCGACAAAGAAAACAATTGGATGGATTTCTTCACAGTTTACTATCCAAGGACTGCAAACAGTATGTTCTCAATGTTTTGTGGATGGGCAGCAAAGTGGAATGCTATGTGATTACGTTGTTCCGACAACTGCACTGTGATCAGATTGAACCCTGTGCAGAAGCAAGAGAGGAAGCTTGCGCCTGCCCTTGAAGTGACTGAGCAGTCAGCCCTGCAGCCCCCCAGGAGCAGTGCGTAGAGCAGGACAGTGGGGATAGCAAGGGCACAGTTTGCAGGAAAAGCCAGACTGGAAGTTTCCAGACAAAAGAAGGGTCTGTCAGCAGCATGGAGCAGATCCAAGCCTTGGAGCAGAGACAGAAAGAAATTTTCTAGGAATCAGAGAGGACTGTGTGAATTTTGTTTTAATCCAGAAGCCACTAAGCCAATGGATTCAAAAGCAAAATAGGAGATTAGGACCATCTCTTTCCCAGTCTCTGCCAGGCAGGAGTAATATATTTTAATCCCATTTTGTGGGGTTTTTCCCTCATTCAGCAATTCTGTTTGTGCCTTGCTACAGAGCTATTTTGGTTTACGTTATTATTAGTACATTTTGATTAATATAATTTTAAAAATGGGAAACATTTTGGCTAGCTGATTTCAAAGGAAAGGGGAGAGGCAGATCCACCTCCTGTAGTCCTATATTCCAGCTCATAGTGGTTCCTCTGATAAAAGCAGGTAATGAAATACAGCAGCTGGATCCATGTCTCAACTATACCAGTAACACAGTGAAAGTACGGAATGCGTAGCACTACACATCAGATTTCCACTATGCATGTCCAGATCTCCAGAATAACAGGTCCAACATCTGCCATGAAGTCTGTTGTGAACTGAAGTCCACATAACAAGTTTTGAAATTTCTGTAACAAAAAATATTGCTTCAGCGGTGACTCGGGTAAGTTTGGCACCATAGAACAGAAGCGTGTATTCAGAAGAGCAGAGACAGAACAATGCACACCCAGACAATAATACCCTGTCCATGACAGTATCGCTGGTCTAGTAGTCTTCTGTTTAGGTCTTTTTCATAGAAAAAGCAACGTGTACTTGGGAACCACTAAGAAACTACTAACAAAACAGCCACCTTTCTCTCAATTCCTTTACTTTTTAAATGAGTCAGTCAGTAAACACGATGCAGGATGATGAAAGAAAATCTAGTATACTGCAGGTACATATTTTTTTTAGGTTATTAGAATAACAAGAAGTCTCTGACAAACAAAGACTTTCTTCCTACAACGATCACTATCCAAAATGACAGATGAGGATTTCCAAGAAACTGTAAACATTAGGGCTTAATTTTTAGAAGTAGCAGAAGTCTAGGGCACATGAAAGATGGATGAATTTGAGTATTAAGGACCAGCTACTCTATTAAAAAATAGTAGAATTAAGAGAAGCTTTAACGTTTCAAGTATGTGTACATGTATGCTTGTAGAGACAGTACAACAAAGATCACTGATCGATATGCTAATAGAAGCCACAACGAGGAATGAGAAATGTACTGCAGATAGAATTAGTACTTATTTGTATCCTAAATGCAATATGCAGAATACTTTTATAAGAAAAGTATTATGACACGGTAATTTGGCCATGAGAGGGTAATTGACTTAAGATATTCTGATAAAGATCGATTGCTAAGGTTTGGAGTTATGACACCAACAAAGTTACAATGACATTAGCACAAAGAGAGAGACACAAATCCATTATAAAGATACAATCAAATATTCAAAAAAGCCTGGCATGCTCATTACTTATTCATGCTAATACAAGTATATTAAGAAATCTAAACAGTGTTAGCATTCAATCACTCACAAACCAAATGAGGTTTTGCATTTATCAGCCACCAGTCATCAAGAACGTAACATTAGCTGTACAAAGGTGGTAATATGACATAACTGGAGATATTTATATCAGCCTACACAGACTGAGAGATACAGTAGGATTTATTAAACTGAGTAATGCCTTCACATTCAACACAGCAATAAAAGAAATAGCTGTGCAGAAGTCATTTCCCCAGACAATAAGATTTACCTTCATAATCACTTAAAGAAGTTGTATATGCTTTCAAGGCTCTAAAACAATCTTCTCACCCTTAATAAACAATTTGTGGCTTAAGTTTGCAAATACAGAATTGAGTGCTAAAATTTTTAAAACATACCCCAAAAACCAAGCGAGTTGTCAGGGTGTCTGTCTTACTGGGGTTTTAGCACTTTTTCTCTTAGGCTGGTTAAAGAACCACCAAAGTTAATTCAGACTCAAATGGATTTTTATAAGTTTAATAAAACTCCCGCCACATTGCACTCGGATCTGAAATGGTTTCATCAGCCAAACAATCAAACCCAAGACACTCAGTCAGGCCGGGATACACAGCAGGTTTATTTCTCAGATCAGGCAGGCTTCTCTTAAATCCTTTTCTTGGGTGTGCATCAGTTATTTTGCTGTAATTTTTTGTAGTGTTATATGGTATGCCTTTAACTTCCTTGCTCATCAGGTAAGTAGGCATGCTCCGGAAACACTCTGGATAAACCACCCCGTTCAGCAGGAAACAGACCTGCCATGAGGGTGCTGAGGCTCCCTGGTCCTGCCTGGCCATTCCAGGGCTGTCTCTGACCCCAGTTCCCCTCACGGGGCCTGATCCTGACCCCCACCCAGCAGGCTGACATCCAGCCCACCCCTCAGCTGGTCCCATCCCCAGGGAGGTGCCCGATGCCACAGGCTGGGGCTGCCACCAGGTGCCCCGCTCCCTGGCCGGGGGGGTGGCACAAGGCCTGGCCACGAGACCCTGCCCTGCCACCCCCTGGCACTCAGGGACCTGCTGGCCCTGACACTTGCAACTCTTCCAGAGTTACGTCTATACGTTGTACCAAATGGCTGTGATTTTCCTACCAGTAGTGAAATTGTAAACATTTTTCGGCTGGGGAAGGAGCACAACCCAAACTTTGATCACCAAAACAACAATAAAATAAATAATTCTAGAACTAAACAAAATACTAAAGGTTGCTATAATTATACGTTGCATGACATACCTCCTAGTGCAAGGACACAGTACATCTCCGGAAGATGTTTACACTTGCTTTACAGCAGCGCTTGAGTAAGGTATTGCTTCGGTTTGATCCTGATGACATGCCATTTATAAACTGTGACTGATAAATCTAATGCCTCTGAAATCAGATAAAACTTTGATAAATTACTTCTTAGTGAGCAGGCTGCAATAGCTACTTCTGTCCACATTTAGCCACCCTGCTGCAATCAGCACCATTTTGTTTAATCAACAGTTCAGACAACAATACATTTGAAAGCTATCACACCATTAAGAGATGGGAAGATATTCTTTTCCTGAAGGATACACTAAGACAGAAAACCACAAAAACTAAACTCTTTCTGTAACGGTTTTTATAGCATGAGTACGTGATAGGAAAAGTCACACAATTTTAAAGATGACTTTTATTCCAAGGGCTTTTGCCATATTTTGTGGTGATAAGACTTGAAAAAGACCTTGTAGCAGAATCAAACACACATGGTAACACAATCATTTTCTCCTTCACAGATAAGTTAAAGGATCACTGATGCTTTAACAAAAAGAAAACATTATGCAAGGGTGGCTTAAATACCAAAATGATAAAGGGAACCCTAGAACTACAGTAGTGTGGGAAAAATAGAATTTTACAGTTAACGCAAAATAAAATTGTGCCAAAACTGCTAATGCCATGCCATTTGTCCACTATCAGGGGAATTCTCTGTAAAAATACAAAATGAATTTATGGTGATGTCAAAGAGCAGGAGGTGCAGAAGATCAAGTGGAGACTGATTTGTTTATATCCAGAGCACATCAGCCTGCTCGGCAGAATAAGCTAACAATTCATAGATGCTAAACACTTCCCACTTACAACCTCCCTCTGGATTTTGTGAACAGGTCATGTGTGGCTGAGTGCAAAAGTATATCGTTCATTTGATCTTCACCCACTGGGACCAAGTTTCCAGATTAGCAAGTGGTTTTTGAAACAGAATGGTAGTATTTTGTTTGTTACTTTCTTAAACTGGTTAGCAGCCACATGAGGTAAACTATTTCACTCTAGGCAGAAATATTATTCATATTTTAGGTTTTTAAATTTAACTCTGATCCTGAACAGCACAGCAGAACAGAGTTACAAGGCTTCCAGAGGCTGACAAAGCCAGAAGACAAATCAGCAATTAGGAAGGGGGTGGGTCAGCAATTACCTATCAAAAATATTGTTCTGTATTCCAGGAGAACAGTCTACATCTCTTCAGCTAGGAAGCAGATGTATGTTGAACCAATTTTTGGAAGGAAGTAGCTTATCCACTCCCCAGTGAAGGGGGATAGGTGATAGCAGTATCTAATACCAAGTGATGAAATAATCTAGTGCAGGTACTGCTTAGTAGTGGTTTTCTTACAACCAGAAGACGACATAACAGAAACCATTCCTTAAAGAAGCTGAAAGATAAGATCAAGGATTTTAATGAACAATGACAAAACCCATTTCTCAGACCTCAATGTCTTCTATGAGAAGAGGGCAAAAGGGCCAAACCGTGGACTACCAGTGAACTGTGAAGCAACTGGACTGTGCATCAAGTAGTCACAATTAAAATCAAAATCATATGCTAATCAGAGTTCCCAGGTAAGTTATGTGAATAAAGCTAAGGTCTATTCCCCCCCCCCTACCTTGCCTTTCTTTTCACCTGTGGTAAACAATAGCCAGGTACAGAATAATGCAAAATCATTGTGTACAATTAATTCCATTCTCAAACACAATCTCTCCTTTGTCTTCAGAAATTCAACAGGAAGCAAAATTATCCAGATGAAGAAGATTTGGGTTGATCTAAATGAGTAACTTCTACATAGTCACAAGGAATGACAAATTGAAAACTTCTCCAAAATGCAGGTATACAATTAAATTCTGCTATCGAATGAAATAATTGGGACCAATATAACATATGCAACATCACTGCAATCACTGTGTCCCTGCTTGGTGACTATTAATCTTCCTCTGCCCAGTTTCCACTTCATCTTGGAATGAGAACAAAATGATAAAGAGAGAAACCTAGCTAGTACAGTACACAATATAATGCAGTGTTTCCTAATTTAACCCTCCACTGATTATTCTACACTTTTCAGTATTTCCAGAGTACAGCAAATATAAAAGGTTAGTATCTTAAGTGTCTAAACAGCTGGTTGAGAATGATAACTTTAAACGGACATTTCACCTTTTTGTTGACATTTAGTCTCAGAGAACCATTAAGACCCTACCCTGAAAACACTGGGACAACCCCCCCACCGATCTCCACAGATCCCACAGGTAATTATTTGACATTGGATTTCCGTTAGTTTTCAAGGGAAGAGTTCAGACTACTGCATATAAACAAGACCAACCTTTGGTTAATCAGCAATTGTGTAAATCAGAATTTGGCAACTGAGTCGCTCCTAAAACTCAGTCTCACTTTCATTTTACACTTGTTGAAGAAGGAATAGGAAAGAGTATAGAATGCAATAAAATCAACTAGATGGCAACATTTAATGCCAACATTTTTTTCCTAAGAGACTGTAGAGTGAAATAGATTTCTTCTCCTCTCCTACAGACTTTTTGACCTAAGATTTCAGCCTGAGCTACACAGACCTGCTTTAATACAGCACACATTATCCTAGGTGTACATGCAAGGGAAGGATCTTGCACAGGAAAAGAACGAGCCAACAGTGCTGGGAGCATAAAGGGAGGAGGCATGTTCCTCCTTGTTCAAGAAATACAGGCCTGAATCATACTGGTAAAGGAAAAGAAGTCATGGACAGGATAAACACTCCTTCAGCTTTGATTCTATGATGTTATCTGTTGTAACATAATGATTTCACTTGAAACTTTTTGAATTCTCCAGACATATTCATAAAGAGGAGGGAAGGAGGGTGGATGGGGCATACTGAAGTCCCATGCATCCATCTGCTTTGTACCAGAGCTTCATAAATCTCTCTGTTTTGGATTCGTAAGAAACGTGTTGATATTGATAGCCATAAGTTGGCACAGCTTTGCTTTGAATTTTGAAAAATCTATAAATCATGGGAAAATCATGACCTCTACCTAAACAATCTTATCTTTCTTACCGTCCTATCTACTTTCTTCCGTAATCTGCAAACTTCCCTTTTAAAGTTCCCTTTCTCCTACTCATCTCTTCCATGATTCTTCTTATCTGACACTTTTCTTTCTCAAATCTGCTTGTAAAAGGATACTTCTTCAAACAGTTACTCTGATGACCTCCTTAGTAGTTCTCATTTCAACACAAAATAAACTTCTGTTTTGACTGTTGCATTCCAAATGAGTATTCCTCACCAGACTGTGTAGGCCTAAGACAACACAGATCAGGAGAACAAAGACACTAAAATTCACGTGTCAAGAACTAGGCAAAGAAAATATTATTAAAATGGAATAAAGGGATTAAAAGGGAATTTAATATTTCTGAGTATTTTCTTTGTTTTCATACTACCCGTACCTGATATAGTACAGAAATTTTGGGCAAACAACCCAGATTTAATGCAGATCAACTGAACATAAAATC
>VYZV01027624.1:0-11506 GCA_013401275.1 Pandion haliaetus | reverse complement strand
TGATTATATGGATTACCACATGATGGGTGGTTTTAGGGTTTTTTTTGTTGTTTCGTTGTGTTGTTGGGGTTTTTTTATATTTTATTATTATGATCTTGCAGTGCGATGTGTTGTGTCTTTCCCTGCACATTCAGGAAAATTCCTCTGTTTGACTGCTGTGAGTGACTTAGCTTCATCTTTGTATCTTATGATTTAAGAAATTTGAAACCCTCTGATAAAGGAACTTTTTCATCTTTTTGCCACTGTATGGTGAAGGAAATCTGATAGCATTTTTTAACAAGTAGGTCAGCACCACTGAAAAGCGCTCCTTTGAGAAACAGAAGTATGTTATGTGCCAAATGTAAACTTAATGGTGCTATAATTGTACATGCACTGAAGACTCATTTTGATTTACCACCTAATCCTTCTTAGTGACCAAAACCTGTAATGTACATGCAATTTATACTTAGATATGAAGACGCATTTAATAACTGCAGTATCTTATATATGCTTATGTAATGTATGCTCTTTGAATTGATGGCTTAATAGACAAGAACCTCTTCCATCATTTAAGACCATTGCAGAGGTTTGCATTGCCAATCTGTGCTATACAAAGCTGCAGATTTCCTGACATGCTGCTTCCTGCCAGGCCTTAGAAGAGATCCAGCTTTCTGTTTCTAGAAGACTTAAATCAGGAATGCTCTGGATTCAAGCTTTGTCCACCTAACAGAAAGTTATTCCAGGTAGGATGCTGCTAGCTCAGTGGTTTGGCAGTTGTGGCCAAAACTGAATAATGTTTGCTTATTTCTTTAATTCCCACCACCCTTTAAAACAAGTCCCTAAAAGCACTTCACTATTAGCTGAGCCATTTTCAGTTTTTAAATTTCTATTACAAATGGCTAATTTGAATCTGCGTGCACAGTTCCTGACTCGTCTTGAACAGAAGAGACAGAGTCAAGGTACCAAATCTTTCCTCCTTGGTAACATTGCCCCTTGTCTGCGACTTGTTCTTGAAGACAGTATCTCCTGAGTTGCCTTTCTGTCAGTCTTCTGTACAGTAGAGTTGCTTTGGTGTTTTTCATCTGTGACGAGCTTAAAATTAGGGTCTTGCTGTGTTCCTGGTCGAGCCTATTAGCTTATAAAATCAGCCTATTTACTTGTGAGAAACAGCTGAGTGGAGAAGTGCAGAGAAGTGCAAGAGGCATAAAGAAATTAACCATCTGTGCTCATTGCTTGCTCATAGATCTGTGAAGTCCTGGAGGGTCAGAGAAAAGGTATATTTTAATTTATCTCTGTAGTGTTTATTTTTTTGCTAGACTCTGGATTCTGGTCCATAGATTGCTTTCTTTGTAGCAATGCCAACTCAAATGCAGCATCCCCATTTCCCCTCCCTCCACTCTGCACCATCTTGCCCAGGCTCTTTATTCTCAGGGACCTGTTTGGGTGGCCAGAGGCTGGGCTGGATGAAGCAACGGATCTGATGGAAAAACAAGTTCTCAGCCCCTCAGCTGCATCAGGACTCTGATGCTGTTTTCCCAGTAGTCCCATGCATTCCTGTGCTAGCAGAGTACCTGGTTAGAAAGGAACCAGAAACACTTAAATGAGAAAAAGGGAGACATTCTGATACCTGCTGTCTCTACTGCTGTGTCGGAGAGCCCACGTCCACTGTGTTGCTGGATAATTGTGAATACTTCTTTGTGAACAGCCCAGAAGATTTTTTTCAAATATCTTGTCAATCTTGGTGTGGGACGTGTATTTTTAAAAGTGGTAGTTCAGGTTCTCAGGGTAGGCAGCCAATAACAAGCTGTAGTCTGCACAAGGTCGAAGTCAAATGTAGAGCTGCCATGTTTTCTAATGGAGCAAGATTTCATCCCTTACTTCCAGTGCTGCTAGGCCCGCAGCTGCCAAGAAAGAAAGAGGAGGTCCTGAAGAGATCACCACCTGGAAGGTTAATGAGTCGAGTGCGGTGGGACTGAGCACTGCGACCAGGTTTCCCGGAGAGGTTGTGGAGTCTCCATCCTTGGAGAGGTCAAAAGCTGCCTGGACACAGTGCTGGGCAGGCTGCTCTAGGTGGCCCTGCTTGAGTAGAAGGGTTGGATGAGAGGACCTCCAGAGGTCCCTTCAACCTCAACCATTCTGTGATTCTGTGATATTCATGAATCTTCTCTCCCCAGCCTGTGGCCACGGTTGCGTGTTTATCAGGCCTATGTCCTTTTGTACATATCTCAGAAACAGGGTACCATTGACTAGTGTAAAATTTTTCACTGTTGAAAGTAGTCTGGGGATTTAAATTTGTAACTCTGATTCCACATGATGAAACTTGTTCATCTTCCTTAGTTTTTCAGTTTGGTTGAAAATATTTTCATCTATTTTTTCCCCATTATTTTCTGCCGTTATGTTGGATAATAGCTAGTTTTAATCTGTGTGACGTTAATTTTTAGGGAATTGTCCTTGCTGTGGAAAACTGACACATGATAGTATGATAACACATAAACTGCTTTGTCAGGTTGACATTTTGTCTCCATCTGGTTTCTGTATTAGTTGATGTGTAGGGGGAGAGAGGGAGGAAGGAGCAATTCACCTTGTTTCTTACTGTAGATGCATTGGAAAAACACTGTTGGTTTATGCCATGCATTCAGATAGGTTTTTCAGCTTGCAGTTTTCGGATGAAATTTCAACACTTTTGGGAGAGAGTGAAACAGGGTTATCTGTCTGTGGAAGTACACTGTAGGATTGATTCATTATGTTAGCTTTTTCCAGAATTTGGGATATTTTTCTTTTGTCTCAAACACGTGTATATGATAGTCATGTTTCACAGATTCATCTAGTAAATTAAAGCTAGAATTGGATTGACTTTGATTACTCCTTGTAACTCTTTAATAATTTCATTTAATAATGAAATTGATTTATGCTGCACTTAGATTTTTAGTGTGACACAGTGTAACACCGCGTAGTCAATCACGTGACACCAATAACCACAAAAATAGGAAGATGGCACCCTGAAGATGGGAAGCAGGAATAGGTTGATGGTAGAGCAGGGCTTGTGGAGACTAGCTGCAACAGGCTGGTTGTGCTTTTCTGGCTGCAGCTTTTATCATTAAGCTGGAAAGCACAAATGAAAGGAATACATTAGGAGCCCATGAAGATTTCAGCCTGGCACTGTTGGTGCATGCCTGTTTTTCATTCTCCCAAATACAGTGTTCGTGCATGTGTCTGTGTATGTCCCCAGCTCGGTACTCTACTCTTCTTTCAGTTACTTTCATCTGCTACAGTTCGATTTAAAGTGGCTGCTGATCAGCATGTTGTCGCAGCACAAGGCTAGGTCTCCTGTCTTCCACCAAGACCTCAACTGAGCTTCCAGCTACTGATCTGCTTAACCACTGGGTGTAAATGGCTGCTGATAGTGAATAAGCGTTTGCTGTTAATCAGCTGCTGCAAAATGCAGCTAAGGCCAGATGCAGCTGTGGCTGTGTAGCATGGGGAGCCATGGTCACTGTAGTTAGCAGCAGCTGATCAGAGGTCTTGGAGATAAATGGTTTTCTCCTGGGAGGGGACAGAGATGGGGCTAGCTAGCTGCCTGGTGGTAACTGTGTTTTGAAACACTGATTATCTCTGGTTACCAGCAGTGACCTCCTAGTTCCAGCATAAATGGAGCAGCAGTGGTGTGATCTGGGAGCAAGTAGAGAACTTCATGGTTTAAAGGATGCTGAACAAGCTGTAAGCAATGAACTTGATCAGATGCAGTGAACACCAGACACTGAGCATTTTCTGCTTACCTACCATCTTTTGTCTGACAAGATAGGAACAGGGACACTGCTTTGGTATAGCTCTCCTGGGTCCCCATTTCACACTCTTTCTGTCCTCGCTTTCAGAAGTTCCCAGGCTGACTGTCTCTGGGCTACCCAGCATGCAGAGGTGAGTAAGTCCAGCGCTCTCCTCATGGGCTACTGGGCCAAGAAGTGGCAGCTTTTCTGGGCTGTCACTCTGGGCTCTCTTGTAAGGAGAAGGGAGGCATGCCTGGCAAGTTCTCACCTACCTAGTGTGGCAGGATGTGTCTGGTGGTGTGGCCATGTGTTGTTTGAGCTTACCATGAAACACAGAAAGGACAGGTTGAACTGAGATATGGTGGAAGTGCTGGGTAGCAAATAGATGAAAATTGCTTGCAGCCTTGTATTTGGACTTCTGTGGCAAGGTCTAACAACATTAATTTTCACACCTGTGGCAGACAAGCTCTGTGCTATCCAAAATATTGCTGCCAAAAATCCTCTGTATTGACACTGTGATTGGAAGGATGTTTTTCTCTCAAAGCTAGCAACTGCTAAGAGATTTGGAAGAGTAATTCAGGCTGTTACCTGTGCTTTGTTCTGCAGGTGCCCTTTTGCAAAACTATAAATCCTAACCTGCCCAAAGGAGCTCTTTAAGTGATGTTATTAGCTTGGTTCAAGTCAAACAGTCTGACATTCTTTGAACAGAAGTATTATGTGAGGTTGATGGTCTGTATTCCTGTACTTCAGCTCAGAACTTGAAATTCATCTCTGCCACAAGCACGCATGGTTTGTTTTCAAATGCTTTGCAAATGAATATTTTATTAGGTAGCTGTGGCCAAATGCTGCAGGATGGCCTTTGATACGCTTTGGAGCCAAGCAGCTTTAGCTGTGTTGGCAGAGCCCTCTGGTGGGAATGCAGCCTGTGCCAGCAGCAGCCGGTCCTGTGGGCAGTGCCACCCACTTCTCCCAAATGCCATCAGCCAGCCCTCTCTCAGCTCAGTGGCATCCCACCAACTGTTTGCTCAAGTGGCCAAGGGGTTCCCTTCATCCCCTTCCTAGCCAGGAGGGCGGAGCGGAGCCCTGTGGAGCACACTTGACCTTTTTTAGCAAACCTGATGGTGTGCTGTAAGTGCCTGTATAATTTTAGGTGTTGCTTTGCAAAGTATGATGGCTCTTTGACAGTAATAAAGTTAGCCAATTACAAGATAATATTTTCCTAATCCATATCACGGTGTGGGAGAGCTGTGACAAATTTCAGGAATTGCTTGTATGAATTTCAGTGGTATCTGTAAATACTTTTTTTTTTTTTTTTTTTTTTTTTAAAGTACCGCTTAGTAAAAGTAACTTAGGCATACAGTGGGACATTTCTAAATCAAGGCCACAACCTGCCATTTCTGTTGGTCAGTAATGCTTTTGCTAATCAAGGTACTTGAGGAAAGGGCTTTTGTATTTTAAAGTACCAACTTACTGAGCATGAAAGAAAAATGTTATTACACTTGCCTAACCTAATACTGTTCAAAAGCCTGGTTAGGACCGCTGAATGCACTGACAAACCAGAATGTGCAAACAGGTCTTTTAATCTGATTAGGTCCCTAAAGTGTGGATATAACACAGGCCAATAACCCTCCTGCAGAAAATCCAGCAGTTTGAGATTGTTGCACAAGTAATGCAGTAGTAATAAAGTGTCTTTTTTTTCCTCCTCACATGCTGGCCAGAGCTTTTCACTCACCATTGATTTGAAACACTCAGAACTGTGCCCAGTATTTTATCTTCATTAAAATAAAAAAAAGAAGAACGTGTACCATGGCTTGAAAAGGCAATTGCCTATGGTGGACAAGATCCCCCTCTGATGAAGTTGGAGAGTGGCAGCAAGGCAAAGGCAATCATATTTTTGTCATTTCACTTGTTCAATGATCAAGTTTTGTTAAGACAGATGTATAAATTCTTCCAAAAGCTAAATTAACCTTCATGGCCTGTATTTGAAATACCAATTTCAGTTCTTCACCTTTTGTGTTGAACTCACCTGCTCCATTGCTGGGCTTCAGCAGCACAGAACCGCTCCATTAAGAGACCCGCCATTTGAGAGGCAGTCGTGTGGTGGAACTCCTTGCTGCAGGTTCTTGTGAATTCCCAAAGCTGAACATGTTTCAGAAAGCAATTAAATACACTTGTGAAAGGAAAATTCACCAGTATGATGAGATGCAGATACTGCCTTTGTCAGAGAATTCCTCAGCTGCAGCCAAGGGGATGGGGTGGGAGGCGCATGGCTGTGTGTACTCGCCCTCTTCCTCCTTATCCTTGGGTGAAGGCAGGATGCTGAACTTAAACAGGGTCCCTTAAGGCCTTGGAGAGGGCTGGTTTTTTGTTGTGGGTTTTGTCCCCCTCTGCTGATAACTGGAGGAGCTGCGAGGGGGGGGGGAGTACCAAGCTGTTGGTGATGGATGAGGACTCTAACCCTCCTCCCGCAGCCTGGAGAAGTTCTTTGCTGGGGGGTATTGTTTCCAGAGGAACCTTCCAGTTTACCTGCAGTCTGATCTGGCATTTCCCATGGCCCAACGGCTTTCCTTACCTGTAATGAGAGTTTCACCAGAGGCTTATTACAAATATACATAGGAGGCAGCACAAAGGGGTTTTTTTCTTTCTTGCAGGACAGCTTCATCTTCCTGTTTTTTCTTAGTGTAGTGGTTAGAAGCTTTAATTCTCTTGCAGGTGGTATACGGTATGTTTTTCTAAGCCCCGCATCTTTTGTCTCTTAGTGTACCCTCTGCCCTGTGACTTCATAAAGATGCTGAAAAGCTATTTTTCTAATTTCTGAATTCCCTTACATTTGTATTGCACAGTGTCATCATGATTCAGCTTTATAGAATACTGCCTTACTTCCACAAGTCATCTTGGTCCGTGCTCTTTTTAAGACAGTCACGTGTAATTTTAATCCTGTGATGCAACAACCCCCCGAGTTGTCTATTGTAACTCAGAATTTAAAATGTAAATGTTGCTTTAACATTACTCGTGGTTATCTCTAATCTCAGAGTCTCATAGCAAAATCTCTTGGAGAGTTCATGCTCTTTTGTCTGTGCTTTTTATTTCAAATGTGTGTTTGCTTGGAAAGTGGCTGGTGATATAATATTTGGAATTTTTAAATAATCACTGTTCTTCTGAAGAACTTGGTGAAGTCTAAGATGACCGTTCAAATAGGCAGGTAAGAGCTTTGGAGATGGGTAATTTGTAGCTTTTAAAAAGCCGCACTGCCTCGCTTTTGTCTCTGAATTTATTATGCTTCCCAAGTATAATGTGACATACTGAATAGGGCAGGGGGTGGGGACATTGTCTTCAGCTGACATGCTGTTATCAGCGGGACTGTGTTTCTGGACACAAGATTTTGCAGTCATTGGTCGTCTGAAGGAAGCCTTTCCATCTGAGGATTGGACAAGAAGATGCGTCAATTTGCTGCCCGTCTCCAAGGTACTGGTGATGCTGCCTCCACAAGCTGGCTAACGTCACAGCTCCATCACCCAGCGGGGTGTGGGCTTTTTTCTCCTCTTCTCTGTTTTAATTCTGTATTTGCTTCCTACTGCATTTCTTAATCTGTCTTCTGCCAAATGCTAACAGCATGATATTTTGCAATCATTTAGGTGAATACAAGAAGGACGAACTCCTGGAAGCTGCTAGGTGAGTGCTGCTTAGAATATAAAGCTATATTTTGGGGATGGAAGCAGGAGAGGAAAAGAGATTTTTAAAACAGTAATGTTTTGTCATTGCCTTTCCATGGAATGATGCAAACAAACCACTTCATTAGCATAAATCTCTTTGGACTTTACAGTCTGGTACAAATGGAAAAGCCTGTTTATGTAATTGAAATCCCCCACTATGGTGGTTATAAGGTTAATATTGAGTTTTTGCTTTAAGCTGCTTAAATCCTCTTTATCGTTTTGTGACTGTTCTTTTTAGGTGCAATTTAAATATTGGATTTTTTTTTTCTTTTGGTTTTTACTGCTACCTTAAGATATATTTTGAAAATAGACTTTATGAGAACAGAGCATAAGGAACCCTATACAAAAGGTGTAAAGTTCAGTCTTGTATTCCAAAGATGCTTTCATCCTTCCTTCTGACAGCACAAGACTGTTTTATATAGACCGTTAACCCTTCTAAAAAATTTCTGGATATTGGTATGTGGTTGTTTCAAATGTTATGGGCCATATGCTATGAAAATGTATTTAATTCAGAACATTTAATTTAGCAAATGGCTTTCAGAGGATCTGTAAAATTAGATAAAGGAAATATAAGATGAGTTTAAGGAGAGAAATTAAGAGGTGTTTTTGCATGATCTTTTGTAATACACTTAACTGCAAATTTAATATTTTTTTCTGTATTTACCCTTGGTTTTGAAATGTTCAGAAGACCCTTTAGCCATCTGACATTCTCCCTGGCAGAGTACGAATTTCAATATACTATACTTTGACATACAGCTCCTTAGCAAATGTTTTGCAAAGAGCTCTGTCTTTTTTTCCACTTTCTGTAATACTCTCCTCTCCTTTTACAGGAGTGGTAATGAAGAAAAACTGATGGCTTTATTGACTCCTTTAAATGTGAATTGCCATGCAAGTGATGGGCGTAAGGTAAGTTAATATCTGCTTTATATTTCTGTTATTCAAGAAAGGCCAATTTAGCCATACTGGGAAGCATCGATGTATAAACCAAAAGACTGTAGGGGGGGGAAACCCGTGATGTCTTTTCACTGTAAAATTAAATGCTGTTGCTGTACTTGACGCTGGCAGTTGTGTCAGATCGACAGTCAGTGGATGTGGGTTTTGTGTGTGTCTTTTCTTTTAAATGTTAGACCCTGGTGTACATATAAAAGGTCTTAAGGTTTCACTTTACAAGAAAAACATGTACTGTTGCCGATGAATAAAATAACTAAGGGATTAAAGTTGTTATTTGTATTTGAACATTGTCTGGGTGTGGTGGTTGGTATTCGGCTTAGCTCCTAATGCCCTACCACATAGACTAGCAGTTAACACCTGCATTTTCTTAAATTTGACATTATTGTTTTGACTTTCTCTGGCAGGGATGTTTGAATGAGTTAAATTAAGGATTAGGCTGAAACTGGAGGAGGGAAGAACATACGGAGTGAGAAGTAGATCCTATGATTTTTGATGTTTTAGACATCGAGATGATGGTCTGTCTAGACTGTCGGATTTACAAATGTTGGTGGGTTTTGGTTTTTTTTACCATGTACCAGAATGTTCTTAATCTGCATCTCTTAAAAACATCTCTCACGTGTAACAGTACATCTCAGTCTTGGAGAGAAAAGCATGGGAGTGTTTTCCTTTATAGTTTTCTTTATATTTGGTGGAGTGTGTTGGAGCATAGTATAAACCTCTGCCAGTTCTGGAGCTGTTGTGGAACAGCCCAGTTCCGCTGAAATCAATGAAGATAGGCCAGTTTACGCTGCCTTTTAATAAAAGACATATTGTGGCTGATTATAAAAAATGCAGCTCCACTGTGTAAACATTCCTATTTTTAATATACATTTTGAAATGTTTTCTCAGTTGTAATGCCTGTGATACCTACTATGTGAAAGAAAACCCAGCCAGTTTTTCACTTGTTTACATTTATCACTGGTTGAAAGTTTATGAATCTTCTAGGTTTTTAAAACAATTAATTTTATGATCTGAGGACAGGCAAATGAACAAGGGCTTTATTTACTTCAGTTGTGTCAGAACTGATGAAATACTCCCCCTATTTTAAGATTAAACATATTACCCAGAGTCCTTCGTTTCCCTTTTTTTAAGACTTTACCATACAAGTTAGATTGTATTTGGGTATTAGTAGTGCACTGTGTTGTTATAATTAAGCATGGTGGTATACAGCAGTGCATTACTGAGTAATTGAGTCCATATCACTATTGATTTAAGGCCAAAGGCAGAGTGGGGATTTCTGTCAATATGGAGAAGAATAAGCCCTTGCAGATATGTTATCTAGAATATTTATCACTCTAAAATAAAAACAAAAAAATTAAAGAGGCTTTTAAAATTCATATTAAGCTAGCAGAAAATATTTGTGTATTATTGCAGCCTCTGAATTAGTTTGAAAATGTATGCCCAAAGCTGAGAGAGCATATTGCAGTGAAAGCTAATCAGTGTGGACACTTTGATAATTTTTGTGTGTTTGATTGTTGGTAAATGCACTGGTTATTAAAACTCCCTTTAAGATGGCTTGCCGTTGACATTAATTAGCTTTTTAAAAATTATGTCTACTAGATATATTTTTTTTTTTTTTCCCCCCCATATGTGTACAAACTGTTTAAGATGAAGTAATTCTCTGTAGCAAGTGTGCTGTATAACTGTTAAGTATTTCATTTGTAAGGCAAAGTGTTCAGGTCCTGTACTAGTGCAGGATCACTTGGGGTTTAATCATTCTAAGCTATGCTGCAAATTAAGTGAACTTTCCAGCCTACAGCACAGCATTCTTGTAAATGAAAGTCTCCACTGGTGTAGCTGCCTCCAGTTGACCTACGTTGATTTACACTAGCTGAGAATTTGTCAATTTTGGAAGTTGCTTTTTGCATTCCTTGGTGCTTTTTGTAGTTATTTTTTGCAGATCCCTTGAGTTTTCAAGCCTCAAACTTAACACAGTATAAGGCTACAGACTTAACGCAGCTGTTAGGGCCGGGAAGTGCAGACTCTGTGGAGTGGCCTGAGATTCTCAGCATCACGCTTACTCTGCAGTGCAGACATATCCACAAACTCTTGTGTACACGTTTCTCCAGTTTGTGGATTCCTTGGCTTTGCACGTTTCTGAGATGTCCAGCACTACTCTGTTAAGGGGAACATTCAGCTTTGTAGGTGAGGAAACTGGGTCCCAGTACTGAATAGGTGATTATATTTTCTGTATAGCAGGTGGTGGTAGTGTTTTTTCTGTACTTTGGGATGTGACTTTCCAAAAGCTGTCATCTAACACCCATTGCACTAGAACTGAATAGCAGAATAGTCAGGATACTTCATTGCTGTATGCACTTCACCTTTTTTTTTTTTTTCCTTGGGGATCCCTTCTGTGTCACATGCATACTAACATCTGGAGTTCCTGGATTTCCCAAACACCACATCTGCTGTGAGGTTGTGCTTCATAGAACAGATAAAAGGGGTGGAAAACTCTGACAGTAGCTAGCTGGTTTGAAACCAGCTCGGGTTGGAAATAGCAAAGACTTACTGCATTGTGTGTGCTACTTGCAACCTTTTTGAAAAGTATTGATACCCAGAGTCTGATTTCTACTGGACAGGAGTCCATGCTGCTAAAACAGTTACAGCTGGTTCTGATAACCATTGCTCCATCTGTTTATTTAGCATAGAGGTCAAAGGCTGAATAGGAGTGAAAACTGAACTTGCTTCTTCCCTTCCAAGTCACAGTTAAGATTAGGAGCATTGTGGAAATGTTCACATTACTGAAGCTCTTCAGCTGTTGCCTGAAGAGGGAATTCATTTTCAGTTGCTACTCCTGCAGTTATTTTCTGGAGTGAAAAATGAAGGAGTGTTTGCAGAAGAAAGAGCAATTTTATACATCAGCTAAAGCATTCCTGCTTACCAAGGATCTAGGTAATTTGTGGGGTTTTGTTTTAATGACCAAGGAAAATCAACAGTAGTATCTCAGAGAAGCAGCTATTTCATTGAGCTAGGTAATGGTTGATCTTTCAATAAGTGTTGGCTTACGTGCCTGTTGAACATGTATGAGGGCACAAATAATAGTGCACAAGTACTGAGCTA
>VYZV01027612.1:6640-23140 GCA_013401275.1 Pandion haliaetus | reverse complement strand
CTCAGGGGCAGGACTCATCACACTCTTCCCCTGCTCCAGCGTAGGGTCCCTTCCACGGGAGACAGTCCTCCATGGACTTCTCCAACATGAGTCCTTCCAAAGGCTGCAGTTCTTCACAAACTGCTCCAGCATGGGTCCCTTCCACGGGCTGCAGTCCTTCAGGCACAGACTGCTCCCGCACGGGTTCCCTGCAGGGTCACAAGTCCTGCCAGCAAACCTGCTCCAGCGTGGACTCCTCTCTCCACGGGGCCACAGGTCCTGCCAGGAGCCTGCTCCAGCGCGGGCTTCCCACAGGGTCACAGTCTCCTTCGGGTACCCACCTGCTCTGTGGTGTGGAGTCCTGCCCGGGCTGCAGGTGGCTATCTGCTCCGCTGTGGACCTCCATGGGCTGCAGGGGGTCAGCCTGCCTCACCATGGTCTTCCCCACAGGCTGCAGGGGAATCTCTGCTCTGGTGCCTGGAGCACCTCCTCCCCCTCCTTCTTCACTGACCTGGGTCTCTGCAGGGCTCTTTCTCTTACATGTTCTCACTCCTCTCTCCGGCTGCCATTACTGAGAGTCCCCACAACTTTTTTCCCTTCTTAAATATGTTATCACAGAGGCGCTGCCACTATTGCTGATGGGCTCGGCCTTGGCCGGCGGTGGGTCCATCTTAGAGCCAGCTGGTATTGACTCTGTCAGACATAGGGGAAGCTTCTAGCAGCTTCTCATCAGAAGTCACCCCTGTAAACACCTCCCCCCTCCCACTACCAAAACCTTGCCACACAAACCCAATACAGCATGTATGTACATGTATACCAAGGCGGTTTATGCATTTTCTTTCTTCCTGTATTACCATTTTGCTTCCCTGTTGTTTTTTGTTAAGGGAGAGAAAAGTGCGTTTTACAGCCTCACTTACTAGTGTCTTTTAGGATGTCTTTTCACAATTGAGGCAGAATACTTCATTATTATGAAGGAAATTTTGACACTATTAAAAACACGGTGTAAAATATGTAGAGAGGCTAACTATCTGTTTAGAACCTGTGTGAAATAGAAATGTAACAGATACAATGCTACCTGTTTTGAATTACACCACTGACAAAAAAGCATGATTGATGCTAGTAGCCCTATCTTTAATTATTGTATTCTTATAGCTTGCCTTCTGGATTAAAAATAAAAGCAAGACCTCATTTAGCCACTCTATTTTGGTGACTTCACTGTGCTTCAGGCACTGCTATTAACCCAGGCTTGTTCTGTAAACTCCTGACTGTCAGGCTTTATCTCCTGAACCTTCCTTTCTAGATTGGAATATACATCCACTTTATGCCACTAGGGTCAAAAGGAAGCCAGCTTGCATGAGGAGGGTTGAGCTGTCTTCTGCCTGCAATGTTATCGGTGATTCGCACAAGAAGTCCAGATGTTAAGAGACAAGCGGCAGACTGTTAACTGAATGCTTGTAAATATGTGCTTAGCCTCCACTCAGCTTCAAATTAAGCAAACTGCCTTAAAACACTGGTGGAATTCAACAGGGGATGAATTCTTCCATAGGCAGGTACAAGTCTTTGCTAAAAGCCTGAACAAGTGCTAGTCCTTGCAGCCTCCCATACATACTGTTTTATGTTCTAATTTGATCGCAAAAAAAACCAATAGTATGAAGAGTAGCTTGATCAAGACCCTGAGCTCCAGGCAAGGTTAAACATAAAATGTGAATGTGGACAGTTCTTTACCAATGTAACAACCTCAGCTCACTAAAAACTGACACAGTATTTTACAACTGTATATATGAATCTTCTAACACGTTAATATATCTTTACAGATGTAAAAATGTGTGTTACGTAATTTTTGCATTTTTCTATAACATCTTCACATTCACAGGCCCCAGTTCTCCTGGGGCAGTTTAACCAGTCTGATACCTGCTAGAAGGGCAACAGAGCAGGAAACAATCCAGATTTCTGGATTGCAGTGATGGTAACTTCCTAACACGTGGGAGCTGATGAGGGCAGGTGTTCTGGCTGGACCTCATACTTACAAGCAAGGAGGAACCAGTCAGGTTGTGAGGTTCAGGAGCAATCTTAGTTGCAGTGACCACGAGATTGTGGAGTTCAGATTCCTGGAAGGAGGGAACAAAGCCAAAAGACAGGACCACAACCCTGGTGTTCAGGAGAGCAGACTTGTTCATGTTGAAGTGTCTGCTTGGAGGAATCTCAGGAGATACAGTCCTAGAGATAAGAGAGTCCAGAAGAACTGGTTGATTTTCAAGGATCTCCTCCTTCAAGCTCAAAAATTGTCCCCTTCCAAGTGCAGAAAATGAAGCAAATGTGGCAGGGGGCCCACATGGATGAACAAGTAGCTCTGGACAAAACTCAGAAATAAAAAGGAAGCATACAAGAGGTGGAATCAGGGCCAGATGGCCCATGAGGAATACAAAGATTCTGTCTGAGAGTGGAGGGATGGGGTTAGGAAAGCCAAAGCCCACATGGAATTAAATCTGCCAAGGGGCATGGACAGCAAGAAGAAGGGCTTCTACAGATATAAGAGCAGCAAAAGGAAGACTAGGAATTCTGTGGGCCTACTGCTGAATGGGTTAGGGGACCTGGTGACATGGTAATGGTTAAGGTACTCAATGCCCTTTTCACCTCTGTCTTGATGAGTAAGACTGTCCTTCAGGAATCCCAAGCCCCTGAGACTTGTGACAAAGTCTAGAGCTATGATGACTTACTGTTGGTGGAAGAGGATCACATGAAGAAACATGTCTATGGAATCTGATGGGATGAACCCATGATTGCTAAGGGAGCTGGCCACTGTTACTGCAAGGCCACTTGTGATTCATCAACAACTTTAATGATCTGGATGATGGCACGGAGTGCACTTTCAACAAGTTTGCAAATGATAGAAAACTGGGAGGAATGGCTGATACACAAGATGGTGTTGCTGCCACTCACAGGGACCTTGATAGGCTAGGGAACTGACCAAACAGGAACCTCATGATGTTCAACAAAGGGAAAAGCAAAGTCCTACACTGAAGAAGGAATAACTTCATGCACCAATACAGGCTTGGCACCAACCAGCTGCAGTTTAGCAGAAAAGGCCTTGGGGGTCCTGGTGGACAACATGTTGAACATGAGCTAGCCATGTGCTCTTGAGGCAAAGAAGGTCAACAACTCTCTGGGCAGAATGAGGAAGAGCATTGCCAGCAGACTGGGGAAGGTGATCCCCCTCTACTCAGGCCTGGTGAGGCCATCAGGAGTGTTGGGTCCAGTTTTGGGCGCCTTGGTACAAAAAAGATGTGGACATACTGGACTGAGTGTAGCAGAGGGCCACAAAGATGATAAAGGGGCTGGAGCATCTTTCATATGAGGAAAGACTGAGAGAGCTGCAACTGTTTAGCCTGGAGAAAATAAAGCTCAGGAGGAGATCTTACCAGTATGGAAAAATACCTGATGTGAGGAAGTAAAGAACATGGAGCCAGGCTCTTCTCAGTAGTGTCCAGTGGTAGGATAAGAGGCGATAGGCACAAACTGAAACACCAAGAAATTCCATTTAAAGATGAGAAAAACCTTTTTCAGTGTAAAAACACAGGACAAGGTTGCCCAGGAAGGTTGTAGAGTTTCCGTCCTTGGAGATACTCAAAACCTGACTGGATATTTTCCTGAGCAACCTTCTCTAGGTGACACTTCTTTGAACCGAGGGGTTGGACTAGATGATCTGAAGAGGCCCTTTCTAATCTCAGAGATTCCGTGATCTGATTTTTCTTCTGTCTCCCACTGGGACATTGTCTAATTTTGAACATCTGAACACAAGAAAACACTCTTTCTCTGTGAAGGTTGGTCGAACAGTGGAACAGGTTACACAGGCAGGTTGTGGAGGTATTCAGACTCTGACTGGACACAGTCCTGGAATGCTTGCTCTAGCTAACTCTGCTTGAGCAGACAGGGTCGGACTAGATAATCTCAAGAGGTCTATTTCAACCTAAATAATTCTGTGATTCTGTGAATATAAACCAGTACAGGCACAGAAAGTCTTTAAGAAGTTGAGAAGAGACCGAGTTCTTCTATATTTTGAGTTTTATTTTTCCTGAAATTTTGTTAGGCACTTTTACGTATAAGCTCAGGAGCAAATAAAGATGTCCTTTTCCAATGTGAACACAACTTAAATTTACACACAAACACAAGGAACCGTAATGGTGCATAACTTACTTATGTTGCGTTTGCAAATAAGCATTAAAGACATAAACTGCATTACTTGTGAAAGATTGTAAAAAATATCATTGGTGACCATTCATTCAAAGATGGTTTAATGTAAAATAACACTACATTCTGCCTGTTTGACTCTAGCTTCTACTGGAACAGCTGTGGCTGGCCCAGTGAGCATAGTGTTTAAGTTTTCAGGTGAATCATAAGTCCATGCTCTTTGTGGTGGGAGCCTAGAAGTTAGTTCTTTGAACTTCTGGGATACCTCTTATCACTTGTGTTTTGGCAACTCGTGGATGTAAACTCCTGGCCAGTGCTGTGTGCCTCCATTTCTCTCTTCTCCTGTGGGATTGCAGCAGCAGTGACACAAAGCTTTAAGTGCACAGATACATGAATTATTTGTGAAGTACTCAAAGTCCATTGGCCACAATGTGCTTATCTACTATATGTAGATATGTTCTATACTTTTAGGCAATAGTTTGACATCACATGAATCCCATATTACTTGTGTTTCTTGAGCAAAAGCAATGCACAAGATAGAGTTGATGTTACTTGTTCCTAAACAATAAGTCATTAAGATCTGCATGAATAAATCATAAGGAGTATCATCCAAGGGTAACTGAATAGATAGAAGTACAGTTTATGGTTTAAAAACATACTAAAGCAATGGATATCATATTAAATGTTAAAACTTCAGTAAGAAGTCAAGTGGCAAATAAAAACCTGAAAATTAAAAAACCAACTTGCACATATAAACCACTTGAAGCAATATATTAGAATACATTTTAAAGAGTAATAAATTAGGATCATGTAAAGAAGTTTTATAAAAACATACTATTATAACTGATTATGTTTTGACAGTGTAATAAAACTTTATAATGAATGTGGTTTGACTGATTTTGATGATAAAATTATCTTTTTCATTTGCAGAAAATGATGAGGTCATCCGTGTTTCATATGTTCATACTAAGCATGGTGGCTGTAGATGTGATTGTTGCTGCTAGTAACTACTACAAAGGAGAAAATTTCAGGAGACAATACGATGAATTTTACCTAGCTGAGGTGAGTATGCTGAAATTACTACCGGGATATTTTTCAAGATAAGCTAAAGTAGAAAATGTGAATGTCAAGTGCATTTTAGTATGTAATTTTTTTATTCCCTTAAGCGTTCTGAGAGTTCTTTGCTAACTTGTTCAAGTTCCTCTGTCTGACAATGGCTGTCAGCCCTATCTTACAACCTTTTGAAAGGTAATTTCCTCAAACAAAATGTCAGTGGTAATGAGCTGAGGCTTAAGTATAACATCTGCAGGCAATGCATGGCTGCTGTCTTGCTATCTTTCTCTAGCAGGAGCGTAACATCCAGAAGAATTTAACTTTAAATGACAAAACACTGTCTTTAAAGAATATAGTCCTTCTTCCTAAATCATCTTTAGTCGACATATACTTAGCTGCAAGAAGGTCCTTAAGCATAACCAAAATAGCGATGTAAATAGCCTGGCTTCAGCAACCTCAAGAGCACACTGCAAAAAAAATGTTTATCCTGTCATGAATTTGGTGAAGGAGGAGGCTGTGCTCCTGAACCAGTGAAGTGTTGATAAAAAGTTTATTTACAAGTGACATTCTGGCAGGGAGCCTGCTTGAGTCATTAGCTGATCAACGATTTTACTGTAAAGTATGCACTAGACATCCTAGAACCTTGCCTACATGTCTTTCTAGTACTATTTAATTCAGTTTAAAAATAAATAAATAAAAAAAAAGAATTGAAGTCTTCGGTACTAACCTACAGGTATGGCTTCAAATAGATGTTTGTTTTTCCTTAATCAAGAGTGAAATCCGTATTGTAGCATTCTTTATTAAAAATACTTACTTCCATGGGCACCATGAATTGTCACTTTATCTGAGTATAAAGCTACCAGTGCTGAAGTTCACTGAGATCAGTTCTCTGAAAGTGTTGATCATGGTTGCCTGGATTGGGCACATGTCTAGCTTTATGGTTACTGCAGTTTCCCTGGCTTCGATAATTACACAGTCCTTCTCTGGAGCCAGAAGGGACATTCTTAGGCTAGAGTGCATGATAGCAGTATATTCCTTGTGAATCCTCTGCCATTGGTATTGCCTTGTTGGCAACCATTATACTAGTAGCAGAGGACTCACAAGTCAAAAAGTTCAATGATTTGTACTCTTGTGGTTTTAAATGTCTAAATACATTTGAGAGTCACTCAAGTGCTCAACTTTAAACCCTTTAGTCCGTAACTTTATGATGTTTTTACGAATTTCCCTTTTTTAAGGGAGGTTTAGTTGATACCCACTTTTTTCTTTATCGTAGTTTTAGAATTTGTATCTGACCTCTTAAAATCTTATGAATCTGAGGCATCACCAGTTCTGGGACAAAAATGAAAGCAAAGAAAACTTAAAGGTAGCACCAGAGTCCAAACCCTCAAAAAAACTGCAGATTGTGGAGACATCAGTGCTGCGTCATGCTCTGTTGTCTCTCATGCTGCTGGAGATAGTTGTAGTTTGTATGAACACTGAGTAAATGTTGGCCCAGTCAAACATTACAAGAATAATTGTGAAATTTGTTATCTTTATTTTATCTCAAGTTCTAAGCATATTCAAAAAACAACGTGAATGTGAAAGGGGATGATCCTGGGAATAAGACATCAGAATAAAACCAACAAATGCTGGATTCAATTTTGACGCCCCCCCCCAGATTTGATGATAGAATTGAGGACAGGGAAACTCATTTTAATCTCTGTCACGGTTCAAACCTGGCAGGAAGCTCAGCCCCACACAGCTGCTCGCTCTCTCTCCCCCAGTGGGATGGGGAGAGAATCAGCAGGGTAAAGGTAGAGAAAACTCATGGATTGAGATAAAGACAGTTTAATAGGTAAAGCAAAAGCCATGCACACAAGCAAAGCAAACCAAGGAATTCATTCCCCAGTTCCCATGGGCAGGCAGTTGATCAGCCATCTCCAGGACAGCAGGGCTCCATCACGTATAACAGTGACTTGGGAAGACAAATGCCATCACTCCAAACGTCCCCCCCTTCCTTCTTCTTCCCCCAGATTTATATGCTGAGCATGATGTCATATGGTCTGGGATATCCCTTGGGTCAGCTGGGGTCAGCTGTCCTGGCTGTGTCCCTTCCCAACTCCTTGTGGCCCCCCAGCCTGCTCACTGGTGGGGTGGGGTGAGAAGCAGAAACATCCCTGTGTTAACATTGTTTTCAGCACAAATCCAAAACATAGCCTCATACTAGCTACTATGAAGAAAATTAACTCTACCCCAGCCAAAACCAGTACAATATCCAAGGCCAGAAAGAAATAATTAAGTCAGCATTAAAGCCTGAGACTATGAACTTTTCATGGTAGGCATTTTTGCTTTACGCCCATGATACAGCAAGTGTAGCCTGGATTCTTAACAAAATAACATTAATTCTATTTGTATTCAGAATAGGAAACGCTGCATGTGCTCTTTCTATTTTGGCACTGAATATATAGTATCATTATGCTTTTATTAATCAGTGCTAGAAACACTTTCTTCAACATCTATTTCAAGTATAGGATTTGGGGTGTTTTCTTCCAACAGAAATACTTGCCAGGGTTTAATAATTCAAGATTAATATGTCATGTAGACTAGTGTGTTATAGCTGTGTCCTATAAGCAATGTCCAGTTTTCTTTAAAGATAAATTTTTGTGTTTCTGCATAGCTTAGATTATTGATTTATTAGTGGGGAGGTTGTCAGAAAACTAATTTGTTTACATTTCTATGTATATAAGGTAAATTATTCTGGAATAGAGAAAGGTATTTTATTTATTTGTAAGTCATACTCTTTTGATGTCCATTTGTTGGTTTTCTTTTTTTCGTTTTTTACCTGTGATGCTTCTACTAGAGACACTATAAAAATCAAACAAGAACAAACTCCTAGTATCTTATGGAAGGAGGTATAAAATACGGTATCAGAAGAGCAGAAGAGCAAAAATATTCCTGGGAGAGAGGAGAAATTGATAAGCTGGTGTCACGTCCTGCTCAGTTATTGTGAAACTTGTTCTTTGCAGCACAGGGCATAAAAAGAAATGGGTTTTAAGAGCCTTGAAGAGGCTCAATATTCAAACAATGCGGATTATTCCACAGTGGCTGGTTTGTTTCTTTGGTGAGGGAGACTGGTTGGAGCAGGATGCACTGCTGTTGCTCTGTATTTTCCATTAGACTAGGCTGCAGAAAGCTTTCCCTCCAGAGGAAGGTGACTTGAGCAGCCACCAGCATTGGGGATTCCCTTTGCTGAAGTAAATGGCAAGACAGACTACAGCAAACATATCTGCCTTTTTGATGTTTTCCAGAAGTCGCCTTGGAAGCTGCTGGCTTTAAAAGCAGACATGTCTAATAAAATAGCTCACTCAGTCCATTCTATGGACCACACATTGTTGTGGCCTAGAACTGTAGAAATACATCCACTTAAATTCAGGAGACAAATCTAAGTGAAGTTATTGAGATACCAAGTACCAACAAAAAAAACCACACCTGTTTTCTTTGTTCGAAAGAGAAGACAGACTCAAGAGAGAAGGAGGCAAAGGTTAGACAAGAAGATAAAAGGTAGAAATGTATTCTAAACCCAGATCCCATTGGTTGCATAATTTTGTATACCCAGTAGTAAATAAGAGGTTCTGACAAGCATTTCAACTTGTATACCTCAGCCCTGCAGATTAAGTGAAACCAGAATTTTACAGGATGACTCAAAACTCCAGTGCAGTATCTGAGAACCTGGAAAGAGTAGAGCTTCAAACTCCTTTTGGTAATTGTTACTGAGGATGTTGACTTCACCTGCTCAATACCTAGACAGAATAGTGCTGGATGCTTGGTTTTATATGCAACTGCCACATTGTCTTCCATTAAAACATGTTATAGACTAGAAGTCTTGTTGGAGATGTGTGAGATTCCTATAAGTACTGCTTTAATGGGTCTGAAAACCCGAGTTCAAAACCAGGTGCTCCTATACACTTCCTCCTAGGTTCTTTTTGCAGTCTGTCCCCTTGCCCTACTGCCTTTGTGTAGCCTTTGCCCTGTCCTGGCTGAAGGAAAGATTTGAGTGCTGCACCAAGTCTGGTAGCAAGCTGGAGGTCTATGCCCTTAATCCTACCGATCCTGCTCAGAGGAATTCTTGTCTTTCCCAACAGCTTGATAACCTTTCAAGTAAGCCACCATGTTGCGGGTTTGTGTGGCATGGTTTCTTTGGTAGTGTGAGAGGGGGCTGCAGAGGTGGCTCCTGTAAGAAGCTGCTAGAAGCTTCCCCGGCTCCAAGTCGGACCTGCCCCTGGCCCAGGCCGATCCCATCAGTGACGGTGAGAGCACCTCTGGGAGAACATATTTAAGAAGGGGAACCGGCAGTGTGTGGGGGTTGGGAAACGTGAGAGGAACATCTCTGCCGATACTGAGGTCAGTGAAGAAGGAGGGGGAGGAGGGACACCTGAGGAGGCTGATGGCCCTGCAGCCCGTGGTGAGATGGCAGGCTGTCCCCCTGCAGCCCATGGGGGTGAACGGTGGAGCATAGGCTCCCGAAGATGGCCGTGACTCCATGGGAAAGCCCGCGCTGGAGCAGTGTGTGACTGGAGAGCAGCCCGCGGAAAGGACTCATGCCAGGGAANCCGTGGGAGGGACCCCACGGTGGAGCAGGGGACGAGTGAGGAATCTTCCCCCTGAGGAAAGGAGCAGCAGAGACAATATGTGGCGAGCTGACCCCCAAGCCCCCATCCCCTGTTCCCCTGTGCCGCCGGGAGGAGGAGGTAGAAAGCCCCGGGAATGGAGCTGAGCCGGGAAGGCAGGAGGGGTGGGGGGAAGGTGTTCTGATGTTTGGTTTCCCTTCCTAATACCCTTGTGTTTTGTTTTTTATTTGATTTGTAGTAAATTAGATTGATTTTGTTTCTTCCCCAAGTTGAGTCTGTCTTTTGCCCGTGACCATGAGTGGGGAGTGATCCCTCCCAGTCCTTGTCTCGACCCACGAGCCTGCCTTTGTATTTTCTCCTCATCCCACCGTGGCCAGGCGCGGGGGTGGGGGGTGAGTGAGTGGCTTCGTGGTGCTTTGTTACCAACTGGGCTGAAACCGAAACCAGGACACACCGTTACAAAGAAAACTAGCTGGGTCTGTCACTGTTGGATGTTGACTGAGCTCTGCCTCTGCAAAAGAAAATTGTTAGGGGGCTACCAGCAAAAGTTAATGTTGCTGAAGCAGCATCAATACCATAAAACTTCAGGTGACTGAATGGGAGGTAGCCCTTAGAGAAGCAGCCCATTCCTGGTAGCTCCTCTTTGGCCTCCCCGAAGCAAAATTGGCAACCTGATGTAGGGTGGCTGCTCATGTGTTATACCTGCTTTTTCTCTGTGGGTCTGCTCTGGCTTCTTATGTGAATTTGCCTTTTCCCTGTCTCTACAGCAATGAAAGCAGTGATTTCAGTTTTTAAAAAGTCTACAAAATTTTATTATATTTCATACCTAACAAAAAGTTCTGGTCAGCTATTCTGAATCTTCTCCTGTAATTAATTACAAGGAAGGAAAAAAATACAAGCTCTGTCAGCAGGAAGACAGGTGTATAAATGTAATCAGATGTTATGCAAACCATTTGGTACATTTTTAAGTGCTAGTGCTTTGAATTCATTTGACAAGCATGTAAAATGCAAATGATCCCGCCCACACATTTTTAGAATAAATTAAAGTACACTTAACATCGTATTTGTTAGTCTTGTCCTAATAGGAAGCCTATGTACTCTGAAGTATGTATGTGTGTGTGTATTTAAATGGCATTGTTATTCCACCTGCTCTGGAGATGAATTCCAGCTGCTTTCTACCCACTGTTACATTTTTCCCAATTCACCTCCCTTATTCTTTCAGGACTCAATTAGGTATTTTTTCCTTTAAAAGTAAGCTTTCATTTTAAAATTTTTGATAAAACATTTTCCTTGTGTTTCAGAGAGAGATTTTCCTGTAAAGGGGTACTTTCTTTAAACTTGGCTCATTGTTCTCCTTGAGCTCTTTGAGCTACCAGAACAAGGGCTGAAAAACTGGCCAGATGATACATTCGAGAACATGAGCATGAAAGTGTCCCTACACTGTGGATGACTGAAATCACACAAATACTGCTTAGTAGTGTTTCTTTCCTAATGTGAAGAAATTTTTCGAGTGCTATGAAGCATTTTGCCTTGGTTTAATCATTCAGAGGATATTTGAAGCCTGATAACTATTTTGCGTGCATTGAGGAAGCCATACAATATAGCTGGTAGCACTGCTCATAAACAGCTGTGTGGACTAGGGGAATAAATATTGGACATAGACGTCAGTGTTTCATTTCCATCTCCACTCCTCCTCATGACAGTCCTGTACGCATAAAATACGTAAAATTTTGTTTAGTTATCTCACAAACCCCCTCTTTCATGTTCATAAATATATTTTTGATGGACTGGAGAATTTAAATTTTAAATAATGTAAGTACTTAAGGCAGCATGCCAGAGATTACCACTGTCAGGTTCAGGGTTAAAATCTTAGTCTCTAACTTTGTCACCCCTGCCAAATCCAGTCAACCTTATGGCCCACAGTCAATTAATCTCTCCATCTTAAAAGACTAATAATGCTTTTGCTCAAAGGAGGTTTGAGCTGTATTTTGTTAGTGTTTGCACAGCACTTTGAAAGTATTAGCTGTATGTAGATGCCACCTAATGCTGTTTCAATGTCTCTTTTAAGGCCCAAAGTGTCTAAAGAGCCAGAGAGGAAAATTGCTGAGTCAATGAAAAAGTCTTTTCCATTGGCTTTCCTGGCTGTTGGGAAGCGAGGGAGAAAGTATCTCAGAGTATATACAGTGGTAAATTAAGAAGGCAGGTGAGGAAGACGTATGTCTAGCCAGAAGGGTTTTTGGTAGTGAGAGAAGTAAGAGAAAATAAATCTTGAAGATGTAAATCTATGCAAAAGTGTCTCCCTTTTTTCAAGCTGAACATCATGCATTTTAGTGTGTAAATATTTCAAGAAAGGCCTCTGGAAGAATCCCAGTCATCCAGTGCCTACAGGTAGAGTTCTTCCCACCTTACTCTCTTTGCTCAACTTATTTAACAACTTTTCTTTTTAAAATTGTGAAAATTTACCAATTCTGGACTGAGTTTGAATTTACTCTTCTTTTATTTTGTTCTAATGTTTAAGTCCCATCTCCCCTTTTCTACCTGTTTTGGTTATCATATTACTATGGATGTTTTAGAAAATTGAAGTAGCAGTTTTCAAACAAGAGACCTTTAAACTTTGGTTTGTTCCTTAGATCTCTTAAAGTTCTTCAGACAGCTCATATGTGTTGCTTCACATTTTGAAAAAAAAAACCTCTTCTTTTTTTTCCTTTTTGTCTGTGAACACAAAGTGAAAGTTCAGCTGGATGAATTTATTTTTTCATGCTTTCCATATTGTGGAATCTACATATCTGTGTTGAGACTTCGGAAAATTTCATAAAGTGTACATTTTGAGGAAGAATATGAGCCAATATGAGGAAATCTATTACTGCTTTTTTATTCTGTTTAGAGTATAAGTGTTTTTGTTAAATATTATGGAGATCTTTATTTTTGCTATACAAAACCTTGATAGACATCATGACATAGAAACTTGTAATTTAACTCAGTGTTTTGAATGCATCTTTCCTGTTTTATATATTCGTCTAGGTTGCTTTTACAGTTCTGTTTGATTTGGAAGCTCTCCTGAAAATCTGGTGTTTGGGCTTCACGGGATACATCAGCTCATCTCTTCACAAGTTTGAGTTGCTGCTTGTAATTGGAACCACTCTTCATATTTATCCAGACCTCTATCACTCCCAGTTTACATATTTTCAGGTATGATCAGCTACTTTTACATTTTACTATATATACCAATTAAAAACATTAAAAACATCAATATTTCTCTCTCATTTACTTCCATTCTCAGACTACTGATGTCCTCACAATATTGCCTCATTTTGAGAATATCTTTAAAATAACAAATATGTCTGTTCTTAACTATGTTTATTGGGTGGATTTACAGAAATAGGATTCTTTCTAACTTTGCTGAGAAGTCCTTTCTGTTTTCAGTAACTTCCATTTCTTATCTGAGCTAGACTGTTCCGTAGTTTTTGGATTAGTTTGTTCACTGTCCTTCATTGAGCCTTGACCTTGCGTACAGCTGTTTACAGCATCACCTTCCTGTGGTGTCCACCACTGCTTTCCTGGCTTCTGTCGCTGAGGCCTCAGTACACTTGCTGTTGCTTCTCCGAATCTTCATATCTGTGGCAGTCACATGCCTAACTAAGTCTCTGCTCCAGTTATTGTGGGTCTTCTGAGGTAATTTCTCCAGAATCACCATAGTGTTTGTTTTTATAGCTATCCAACCATTCCTTATCTAGAGGGAAAGTATGTTTATTGAGGCTCTTGCTACATTTTCACTTTGGGGAAGAGCAGGAAGGAGAGACAAAGAAAGACTGATTAATTCAGACTTCTGATTCTTCCTCTGTCAGCCAGCCCAACCAATTCCCCATTCATCCTCATTGAAGTGCTTAGGGTTGCTCCAGTTGTGGGAGAGAGTGCTGAGATTCATTATAATGTGTTATATTCTACAGTGCTAAAGAAACAGATTTTCTAAAAAAAACAAGTTAAAGGATTCATATCTGTCCATTATTCAGCAATGGATTGGCGTGGTGAATAATTAATAATCAATAAAGGCAAATAATAAATCGTCAGACAGAGTCCTGTCAACAAATGGGATTAGCTACAGTGACACATGTTGTAATCAAGGGAGTACAGTATGGGGTGAGCAGTCTCCCCAAGTGTGGGCTGAAATACAATGGCCTTTTCAGATGTCTGCAAATGCCATCCTGTATTTTTTCTAAATGGTTCTACAAACCTGCTCAAGACAGCTTTCAGGATGACAAATTCTATTTTGCTTTCACCTGGTATCATTTGAAGGATTTTGGATGGTTATAGCTTTGATTTTGCTGTCCAAATATATAAAATGTTGTTATTCAATGTGACATGATATTTCTAACCTGCAAGAAAGGATGATCTATGTGCCATTGCACTCTTGTGTCAAAACTACACAGGAAACCTAGCTGGGAGCTCTTAGTAAAAACAGTTAGCAACTTAGCTAATAGCTGGTCCATATTTATTACAGCAGAGTCCACTTAGATCTCATTATTTCTTTCTAGGAATTTTAAGTATAAATTATGAACATGTTGGACTAAATGAGTAACATCATCACTAACTCATAGGACTGAAAGTATAATGAAAATGTAGCCAGAGGTTGATAATAAAATAATAAGTCTTTTCTTTTTAATGGATTTAATTGGTTTCATGGGGGGTGGGGTGGGTGGGTGTTTTTTTAAAAAATGCTAGCTTTTATGACAGCAAATGTCAGGATGTGATTTTTTTTTTTACCAAAGTATGTGAGAGATACATTCTACAAGCAGAAACACCTGCTACACTGAAAGATTTGGGTTGTATTTTGCAATCCAGATCCGCTAAGAGGCAAATGACAGTAACGTTGGAAAATACTTTACCTTTGATGTCAGCATGTAAGGGAGGTATGCACCGTATTCCCCCGCAATTAAGCTTCTGGGCAAGCTAGATAACACATTTTCAAATCAGCCAAGGTCAAAAAGTCTTTTTCACATGGATACATCCTGACATTAGGCAGATTTCCAGGCCTTTAGGTATTAATGATGACAGGTTAAATGTGTTCCTTGTCAGCCAACAAAACAGATTACTGAAAACAAAAGTCTTATTTGACACATTCCAGGATAGCGAGCAGAAATATCATTTGGCTTATCTAGTCGTCCTTAGCATATAATTCAGTCTGCATTATTCATTGGTCTTTATCATTACCTTTTGCCAACACATCATTCACTCTTCACCACATTGGCTACTGTCCACCCTCCCACCTATCTTTCTTGCATTCACTGTACATTCATTCAAAACACTTTGCAAAGCCCTCTGTGAAAGACTACAGCAAGCACCATTCCATGGCTATAATCTATAGAACACAAAATCAGTGGAGAAATGACAGAATTTGCATATTATTGCAGAGACCTGTAATGAACCAGCATAAAAGGGAGAGACTTAAACAAAATTTGACCTATAGTGGGATGAAGAGATGGTATTGTATTTGTGCTTGGGGAAAATACTGCTGAGTCATTTTCAGAATAAATATCATCTCTTTTAGGAGATGCAGCCATTCCTTGTAACAAAGCTGAGGTTCCTCTTTTGTATTTTTCATTTTTATTTGGTTTTTAACATATTTTTATATTTAATCCAAATAGTGCACCTTCTACAGCTCTTAAATTTAATACAATTTGCAATCCAATTACATAGAATGCATAAATGTTCATTAGAGTGTACTTTTGCTAGATTCCACTTGCCACCTAATGAAAATAAATGAAAAAACCAAATAGTATCAATAAGATCAGTGTGTTGCTTAAAGGTCAATTAAAGTTCCCCAAAGGAAGGGGGGAAAATGTAAGGCAGGTAATACAGTTTATCTAAAACACAACTCAGAATACCGGCAAGCATGAAATCTTCACCCCACTGGGGTGAGTGCTGAAACTAGCATTGATGGGAACAGACCTAACATTTACACTGCAAGGAGATCTTATGAGAAGGCACCATGTTTAACGTTCATAGTATTTGGAAATCTCACTCATCTCGCTGTCTGCCATAGTCTTGGTAACCAGTTTCATGTACGCAGATTATATGTAATGTGATCACGGTACCGATGTAAAAGAAAGGACTTTTTCTCACCTTGTTCTAATGTTGTGAAAGTTAAGCTGTCTAGTGTAACCTCTGTATCTAGGACCCTTTTTAACTACTGAGGACAGTGAAGGCTCATCCCATCTCTCACAAGGGGTCTGGTATGTTTGGAATAAGTTGTTCTCTTGAGTTGGCTTACTCTCTCTCTCCTTTGGCAGTAAAGCCTAGATGCCTAGCATGTTCTGCATACCTGACAGATAGGTAGGGAGATGAGTTTCATGCAAAATGCAAAGGTTTACATTATTAGCAAGCTACAAGGTACAGTGAACTCTTTCTGTGAACAACTTCTGTCAAACTTACTTTCTTTCCAAAAGCAGCACAGTAATTGTATTTGACTTGTACATAAGGTCAGCCTATAACTGCACTGTAATTCCTTTCAGTTTCAATATGATCTTTGTGGAAATAGAGGCTATACCTTGGACTAGAGAGTCTTTTTCTTTGTAAGAACTGCAGAATCTCAGTTGCCCCATATGCTGCTATCTGTTGTCTCCAGCAACTACTGTTGCTGCCACTGTCTCTTGTTGACACTGATGTTCATGTCACT
>VYZV01027603.1:0-36231 GCA_013401275.1 Pandion haliaetus | reverse complement strand
CTACACAAATTAATAGACTACAAGCCCTTGTATGTCCAGGACTTTACAATGCACAGAAGCTGAAGAGTGTATGTGCCAAGAGGTATGCCCAACACCATCTGTCATGCAGGAATCCCTTGTACAACTTCTATTCAGTCATGGCAGAGACTAGCAGGAGGCATGAGGTATCTTTTGGGTTTGTTTGTTTGGGGTCTTTTTATGAATGCTTTATACTTCCCTAGAAATAATAAAGAGTATTTCTAGACAAATTATTTTCTAGTTTTTAAAAAAAAGAACTTTGATAAAGAGATTTCCTTCCCAATACTTACATTAACATTTGATAGGATCTCTCAGAATACTATTGACATATTTAAAGAAATGGAAAAATGGCAATAAAGCCTTCATATTTGAATATACAGTATACATTCTTAGACAAATATGCTTAGTCACTTGAGCTGGGAGAAAAGAAGTTAAAAGAAGCAAACATGATGCCCTGACTTGCACAGCACAGTGCCAACTCACATTTAGAAAAGTTTCAGGACATCTATAGTTACCCAAAAGACTGGAACAGAGAATATTCTGACAAGTAAGAAAGACAAAGGGAAAGTGACAATTTTCATCTAGCTTATTCAGGTATTACTTCTGGAACACAAACATCAAAACAGTGCATGAAATCAGTGTGAATTAGGTACCTAAATTGCATATTAAAAATTGAGAGGTCTGAGACATTTCTGATGAGTCTACCTACTCATCAAAAATCCCATCCTGGATTTCTAAGCTTATATTCAGGGAGACCATTTTCTGGAAATCAGAAAGGATTCCTTATTTGTGACTGTGAGTACTTTAACATACTCTGCCTCATAGTTCCCTGAGATCTCAGTCACAACTGAGTCTTGGTGCTGGTTCTCAAAGAAACTAAAAACTAGGTTTGTTCCCTGCTCTGAAGTGTCTAGGCAGATGAACAGCAAATAAAGTGAGGTCAATATGAAGTAAGTTCATTTTTTACATATTGGGTGTGTGTTGTTATGTTTGTTTATGCAATTATTATATACACTTTCTAGTGGCACCAGTCAATAGCATTATACTAGGACTATGTCCATCTCCAGCCTTGATGCTCTATGGCCAAGACCACATCCTACTGCTAGTAGTGTGTTGGTAACAGGCAATGATTGGTTGTGTCCTGTTGGTTAATGCCGATGTTAAGCAATACCAGTACCAAGATCAATATTTTAGAAACATCGCTAGTAACTGACTGCCTTTTCGATATTGAGCTCTTTGAGGCTGGCAGTCTAGCTAGTTTTCCATATATGCAAGCCATATCTTCCCACACAGGTTGAAAAGATGCTTTGGGAGACTACGACAAAAGCCTTACCAAAGTAAAGGTAAATGACATCCACTTCCATCCCCTTGTTTACTGAACCAGTCATCTCATCACCTTCATCTCCTTCATGTGTCCAGAAATGATGTTCAGGAAGATTTGCTACATTTTCTTCTCAGGGATTGAGATACAACTGACTAGCCTGTAGCTTCCCAGAGCTTCCTTCATCAAATGGGAGTGAGGTTTGCCAAATCAGCTTCCTGCTATGCCTGCTTGACTTACCGCACATCAGAAAGGACTGTTGTCTATGTTTTGAGTTTGCCCTGGGACATCAGCCATTCTTCTGTTNATCAACAAGACCGTTCACATGCTTAAAATTGAACAGGGTATTAAATATGTGTTCAGTTGAGGTACTGAAGCACTCACTTCTAACTGGCAACGAAACAGGCACTAGCTAAAAGATATCATTCAATCGTCTAATTTTCTATCTCACCTTCAGGAGTCACAAAACAAATCAGAAAACCAAACCCAAATGTTTGTGAAGTTTTGAGGAAAACTGGTCTTTGGAGCCAGGCTTTGCTCCTTAGGTCTGTCCCTAGTCAAGAGACCAATTGGTAATACTTCATTTCTGAAAAATATATCAGTGGGAAAATTAGTTTTAAGCTGTTTCAGACAATCCACTAGGCTTTCCCTAACTGGATTATTTGTATCAGCGGGAACCAGGCCTTCTTGAAATCACACAGCCAATATTTCACCCTGAGAAATTTCAGTGGGAATAGTGCAAGGTTTTATCCCATCTAATTCCAAATTCAATGCATTTTTTTTCTAATTGCTGATGATACTTCCTGAAGTTGCTAAATGCTTCAAGAGTGAGTATTTATAGCCACATGAAGCTCCTGAATGTTCACAAAAAGTTCAGCAATACTCCTTATCAAATAAGATTAGACTTACTTAATTTTATAAAATCTCAATAGAGAAACTTAAGAGAACAAAAAGAAAATGCAAATGAAGGAGTCTCTAACTGATAAGGGAAACACATATACTATCAAGGATGAACACTTTGTAAATTTTACATGCCGTTTATTTAAAGTATATACAGTTATTGGTCTTCTCCCTGGGTGTTGTCCAATTCATGTGGAATTAAAACGCCATCAGGAATTTTTGTTTGTGGCTGGTTTGCTTTTTCATTCTGCTTCCTATATTGATCACAGATTTCACACTTGGGTACCTTTTATCTTCAAAGGAAACATTCCCTGAACCTTATGTAAGGCATCATTGTTTTGGAGCTTTGCCATTTGCAAAATTGTTTCCATCTTTCCTGGATTTGGTCAAACTTGTTTTGCAATAAGCACTTGGTTTATGTACTTATCCGATTCATTTGAGCTTAGTAGGTTTTTCTCCTCTTTTTCTCAGCTTTTCTTTAGCATATTGCCCAAGTTTCTGTTGCAGAGCCCTGTGTTGTGTTAGTGATTGTCTGTGTGGTAGACAAGAGGTCTTTCACAATCTTATTGCCTCCTGATCCTGTTGTGTGAGAAATGATATTTTGGGACTTAACTACAAAACGAGAAGATGCAGGGTTTTATACATTCTATATCAGGTCAAACCTCCCAGAAATGTTCATTTTCATCCAGACCTGAAACTATTCTGAAACTATTTGAAGTTTACCTGATTATCTGGAATGCTGTCATGAAGAAGAACAGATTGTTTCAGCCATAGTGAAATCATTGTGCCATACAGTGATTATCTCCAAGTTTAAAGTAGGAAAACAGTTTTACCCCTAGGCATGGTGTATGTCTTTATTATTACTGTTATTTAGAAAGCACATTTCTTAATAAGTCTTGCAAAAAGCCACTTCTCCTTGAAAACTTTTACCTACTTCTCTCAATAATATTGCTTTGACCAGTTAGACTACAAAAACCTTGCTCCCAAATCTGTATTCTCAACTTTTATAGCCTTATTTTATGTATTTCACTTTAGATATCTGTAACACAATAGGGATAGTCTAGCCAGGTAGCTGATTCCTTGTAAAGAAAACACTTTTCCTGAAAAAAAAAAATTAACAAAACAAAATTATACTTTAAATTTCTGTCTGACTTTGTCTTGCAGTATTATTCATTCTCCTGCTGGAATATTTTGTGGGTCTTTAATATCTAGTTGCCAGTTTAGCTTTTGCCTGCATACCTCCTTCTTTCAAAGAAATTTGGAAGAGTGGGAACCATTTTTCTGCATCATATTCCAGATGATTCAGGTGACTTTCATCCTCCCTGCATTTTTAGTAAAAATTAATCAGAAATTTTCCACTGGTGCAACCCCCCCGCCCCTCCTCCACCCCCCAGAAAATGACAATTCTGTGACTCTAAACATTTCATTTGGTAGAGGCTGAGTTCATCAACCATATTTTTGATATACCCAAGACAGAGTTTATCAGACAGGCTTTCAGGGCTCATGGACTCTGAAGCCCCAGCCTCAGCCCCTGGAGCTCTGCACAGTCTTTCCCACGGAGGGCTGAGCCGGGACTGCTCCTGCTGGGACGCTGCCACGCTGAAGACCCAGCTGGGCTTAGAGGCCTCCAGCTGCAGTAATGATCCATAAAGCAGCATGAAGTCTCTTCCAGTCTTCTTGAGAACTAGATCCTTGTTATTACACCAAGCTTTGAATAAATGATATGTTCTCATCTGACAAAAACATCCCTTTGTTCTACCTTCCCATTCTTTTCTTCCCCTCCCCCCGCGGCTCCTCCCCTTTTCTTCAGAAAAAAGGTTTTAAATACGAACCTGGTAGAAATCAATATTTGATAATTTTTTACCAAATCAGAAGCTCAGATTTTTATTTTCTTTTTTTTCCCCCACAGATGCTTATAAACAGTTTTCCAAAGTGTGAAGTTGACTTTCACACTCATTTCTTTGCTGGTCTTTCCAGATCTACAGAGCAGCTGCAAGAAAATATATTCCTGTTTAGAAAGTGTGCTTTAGTGTCTTTGAAAAAGATATTTCCTCTATACTTCTGCTTTGCAAGTGAAGGGATTTGCAAGAAGCCTTCAACACACCATCTGTAAAGCATAGGCAGGGCACCTTTGGAGCCTGATGTTTGCTGGAAGTCTAAGTTCAGTGCTGAGGGCCAGCTCCATAACCGAGCCTGGGAGCAAAGCAGCCAGGCTCATCTGGAAGCCTGCATGAACGGCAGTCTACATAAAAGTCCCAAAGACCATTCAGTGGAACAAACTTTGTATCCTCTCCGAACGCATTTGCAGGAAACTGCATAGTGATCATCCAAGCAGGAGGCACCTCCAGCAGCAGATGGAGCTGTACATAACGTTACGAGCTTGATGTGCGTGGTGGCCCAGAGTGGGTGTGTGTCGACATCGCCAACTCATTGCAGGCAAATGCTGAAGTGATTCAGACCTTGGTTTTTAACCCACAAACATGCATGTAAATACAGATGGCACTTTCGCAAATCAGGAAGATGTCTGTGGGGCCTTGCTGAAGAAGTTGTCTCTAGAAGAACGCTTAAAGGAAATGATGTTAGAAATATGGTCAAAAGAAGAAACAGAAAGGAGTAATGAAATTGGTGAGATGTAACAAACAGAACTGAGAGAAATAATCACCAAACATTTAATTTAAATATCTCTCTCTCTCTCTCTCTCTCAATACAGTTGCCAGTGTAACAGCCTGGTAAATGAGGAGCTGCAAAGAACTTTTCCTGTGACACTCATGTGAGTGAGATTGAGGCATACATACTTTTGGGGCAGAGGGGGAAGCTTGTCCTACTTCTCCCTCTGCACTTGTTTGTTTGTATTCCTTTTCTTTAGAGAATTTGTACATTTGCCTTCCCATAAAGTAGTGCCACTTGGAGTGCAGACAGTTCTCTGCCAACCAAACCCACCAGCAGATCAACTAGTTGTCTATTATTCCTTTTTTACTCCACAGAGTAGCTGCTGTCAAGCACATGCAAGCAGTCCCAACCATCTGTCTGCTCTTCAGAAATAGCTTCCAGAGGTGCTTCTCAATCCTTCTTTCTTTTCTGGCTCATCTGGAAACTTCATTATCAGTAGCTAAAATACCTTTCAATGCAGAAGTCATTATGTTGTTTTGGTTTGGTTTTTTAATTTCAGTTCTCATTCTCCCTCCAAAGTTATTTTTTTTCCCGTATCTTCTTTCTCCTCACACTAACATGCATTTTTACAGCAAAGAAGGACCCATTATTACACAACCTCATTACAGATCATACTCTAGGACAATATGATTTTCTTCATGGCTGTGTATAAAGAAAACAGGCAACAGAACACATAAAGAAGAAAGTTTTAATGTTAATAAGGCAGACCCCATCCCGAGAGGGGCAAATCAGTGCAGCTCTACAGAAGGTAGTGGAGTTCACTGCCCATGTACTTCTGAATGAAATCTGTTCCCTCTAGCAGTGGGCGTTACAGGCTGATCTATTTTATTGCCTTCACCATGTTATCAAGTTGTCTCCTTGGTAAATTAATAATGTGGTTTTTAAAGAGCTAATTGATATTACTGTATAAGAGCCACAATTTAATTAGGGATATTGTAATTGCTTCAAGAAAGGTTCTAGTTCATGTATTTAAAACATGAACTTAGGAACTATTGTACTTACATGATATAAATTTCAAGGTTATATATTTTTTATTCCATTTGAACTGTGTTTTTTTTAAAAAATACATTACTTCTTTTTCTACTGAATCCCAGTTTTATGTTTCTTTCTTCTTGTTCCTCTTCCCTTTTCCTTAAAGTATTTTTGGTTTTCTCCTGAGGCCTCCTCAGCTAGACAATGAGATGAAGGCTGATATTGTTGCCCTTCCATTCCTCAGTGTCTTTAAAAGATAGAATGGTTTTGACACAAAAGCAAATCAGAAGCTCTACTTTTGATTTTAAAGGCCTGATTGCAAAAATGTGTACATTAACATAACTTAGAAGTTTAGTATAGATGGAGAACTCATGCTTAACATGCATTTAAGTGCCCAGAGTGAGTTGTCAGGATCCATCTTTCACTCATATTTTGTGAGTCCTCCTGATTAAGACCTCTGTCTCTGCTTCCTAATTGTGACTTCCCATGTTAACATACAAGGTATTCCCTGATCTAACTTTAGAGCAGATAGCTCTTAAAATAGTTTATACTATTATGCAGAAGAAGTAATGTAGTACAGTCACTTACTGTAGTGTGTAAGCGTCAAAGGAGAGGGGAAACGTCTTTTGTTTAATTTTGCATTGTCATTCATGGTGGCTGCACTAAAGAAACAAAGCCCACTGTAGACTCCCCCGGCCATACCAAACTGCAGTCCTGTTGGGCATAACAATACTTTATAATGGAGCTTCCCAGCAGGCTCTACTGTCTGATTAAAATGTTACTGCTGCTCTCTGTGTTATAACATAAATTGGGGAATTCCCCCTTGGTCAGAGTGCCAAGAGCATTTGCAAATGGTGCTTGACATCTGGCCCATAGGAATCGTTCAGTCTGAATAACTGGAAATGCCAACTTCTGTGCAACTTCGGAGTGCTTCCTAAGAACTATTTTGATTGGACAAAATACAGAATCAGTATCTGTGCTCTGCGTGTGCTGCAATATAGTTTATTTGCAACAAAAAGAGATGCAGAGCCTTTTTTTGAAGATTGGGACTGGAGGAGCTTTGGTTTTCACTTGTAATGAACAATGCTAACTAGACACACAGTCAGAATTTCAATGCACTGGAACAATGCAACTTTACCCAAATCTATTCATGGCTTCAGCACTTGTGATGAGACCTGGGGACTGAAACTGACTGCCTTAATATCACCACATGTAAAATGAACTTGTTTGAAATTGTGCCTTCAGTAACATAGTAGAATTAAAGTAATTAAATATTCATTTTCTTATTGTTGGAATGCTTCATGGATTAGTGTATTTGGGAGTTTGGGGAAAAGGTCTTCTTTTCCAATGAAAAATGTAAGAAAAATAGAAGAATAAAGAGGGTTGGGTGTCAGCTGGTCTATGACTAATTCCTAGTGTAACATTGTCCAACCAGTGTTATCCAAGGTCACTTATGTCATCCTTTCTGGTAGTTTCAGAAGAGAGGAAAAAAAAAGCAGAGTTGGCATGGGGAATGAACTGTATTTTTGTCCCTATAAAAAGGGAAGAGGAGGCAATTTCTCAAAGAAGGGAAAAGAGGGGTAAGATGTTGAATGACAGAGACTTAAAAGGACCTGCTGATATGTAGATATATAAGATGTTGAAGGAGGAAGAAAGAGGATGAAGAGCAAAATAAGCAACAATAAAGGTATCAGTTAAATCACATGTTCTAGAAAATGTCACTTTCTGATACCAAAGTGGTTTTAGGACTCTCAGTAGGACTTTTCATGTTTGTTATCTATAAACCCTTTACAGATTGTCACAGAAAACAGCCATTTTTTCCTGATTGTGAATTGCAGATTGTTATAGGTACAACCTGTAACAGAAGTCCATGGTTTTTCTGTTGCACTACCTAACATAGGGGATACGATGATTAACACATATTAAAAGAAAAACAACCCATACTGTCAAGGTCAAAAGCAACTTAGAGTTGGTACACGCAAAAGGCAATCTTCCTGGTCCTTCCTCAGGCTATCAGTAGAGTATTCCTGTAAGAAATGATCATTACAGGGAGGAGTGGTAACCCCCTCCAAAATGCAAATGTAGCACTGCCAATCTGCGTCCGCTCTGGAGCATGAAAGTATGGCAGTCAGAGGTGTGATTGCCATTAACTAGGAGGTATCATAACAATACCCATTAGTATCCACCTAGCTTGAGAGGGCACCCTGGAATCATAGAATCATAGAATCATTTAGGTTGGAAAAGACCTTTAAGATCATCAAGTCCAGCCGTCAACCATGCCCACTAAACCATGTCCTGAACTGCCTTGTCTACGCGCTTTTTGAATACCTCCAGGGATGATGACTCAACCACCTCCCTGGGCAGCCTGTTCCACTGCCTGACAACCCTTTCAGTAAAGAAATTTTTCCTAATATCCAATCTAAACCTCCCCTGCCGCAACTTGAGGCCATTTCCTCTTGTCCTGTCACCAGCCACCTGACAGACGATACCAGCACCCACCTCACTACAACCTCCTGTCAGGTAGCTGTAGCGAGCGAGAAGGTCTCCCCTCAGCCTCCTTTTCTCCAGGATAAACAACCCCAGTTCCCTCAGCCGCTCCTCAGAAGACTTGTGCTCCAGGCCCCTCACCAGCTTCGTTGCCCTTCTCTGGACACACTCCAGCGCCTCGATGTCTTCCTGTAGTGAGGGGCCCAAAACTGAACACAGTACTCAAGGTGCGGCCTCACCAGTGCCGAGTACAGGGGGACGATCTCTTCCCTGCTCTGCTGGCCACACTGTTTCTGATACAGGCCAGGATGCCGTTGGCCTTCTTGGCTGCCTGGGCACACTGCTGGCTCATATTCAGCCAGCTGTCAACCAGCACCCCTAGGTCTTTTTCTGCCGGGCAGCTTTCCAGCTACTCTTCCGCAAGCCTGTAGCGTTGCTTGGGGTTGCTGTGACCAAAGTGCAGGACCCAGCACTTGGCCTTGTTGAACCTCATACAATTGGCCTCGGCCTATTGATCCAGCCTGTCCAGATCCCTCTGCAGAGCCTTCCTACCCTTGAGCAAATCAACCCTCCCTCCCAACTTGGTGTCATCCGCAAACTTACAGAGGGTGCACTCAATCACCTCGTCCAGATCATTGATAAAGATATTAACGAGAACTGGCCCCAATACTGAGCCCTGGGGAACAACACTTGTGACCCACCACCAACTGGATTTAACTCCATTCACCACAACCCTCTGGGCTTGTCCATCCAGCCAGTTTTTTACTTGTCTAAGCCATGACATGGTTTGGACACCCAAAATAAGTATTCATGATCCTGGAGAGCATGGGCTGAGATGACAAAACTTCTCTGCTGTTGATAGGTAAAGCAGTTTGAAATTAGCATTGATGGGCCCCTGCAGTGCAGAAGTGCCAATTGAGTGTCCCAAAGACGTATTTTGAGATTATACTTAATCTCTGGGGTTTTCAGCTCAGCACTTCTCTTGGGCACTACTACTCTATGTTTTATTTTTTATTTTTTTAACATGGCAATCAAGCATACTGCGCTTGAATATTTTGTACCTGCTGACTCAGTCTAAATGTCATTGCCCAGAACCTGGCCCCATTACTTCCCTGTGTGGATGCACAAATGATTTATGTTAACTATCCTCCTGAAGTGATAACCCGTGAAGTTACTCATGTTATCTCCACTCAACGTCTTGGCATGACCCATTTGGGTTTTTTCTTTCCATTTGCAAAATTTTGGAATAAAATTTTCTTTTTTGTTACTGTTTTAAGGCAGGTAGGATTGACTGTGCCACACTAGCAACAGTTACTATACAAATGTGTTGTTATTTAAGGTACTGTCTCTGGAGATACACTTTGCCTCTGAGTGCTGGGTGCTGTCATTATTTTCACCTAACAGCTAATTATATCGTTTCACAGGTGAGATCAAAAGGGTTAACAGAAAGTCAGCGGTGATGCTGTAATCCTCCAGGACTGCCAGCATGCTGCACTGTTGTTTTGTCAGATCAGGGGGATTTGAAGGAAGCTGTGCTAGCCCCAGCAGCTGCCTCAGTCACGTCTGTCATTTTGGGTCTCTGCTCCTAACAACATGGCTGATGTAGCAGGTAAAATGAATGACTCCCATACTGGGTACGAAACCGTATTCTTTCACTCCCGACTGCATCCAGAAAATGCACGGCCTCTGAGAAAGAGCCACCACCTCTTCAGAAAACTAACACAGCATGTCAGGAATGTGTGCCCTTGTTGGGGGTGAAAGCAAAAACCCGCGTTTGACGAACAACCGTTGTCCTGACTGTAATGGTGAAAACAATGCAGGTAAACCCAACTGCCCTCTGCCCTACTTCTCCTCTGCTGTAAGCAATTAATTCTTCAACAAAATAACCAGAGGGAGCACTTTTTCCACAACATTGCTATTTTCTAAAATCTGCATTGGCTTCGTCCTTACATTGACATTGCAACCATCTGGTATGAACGGTTTGATAGGAAGTGGGGCAAATCCACCCTCTAACTTCTAAAGAAGTACTCTTAGTGAACCGTGCTAGCTTTCCCTTTCATTTTTGAAAAGACTTTATGTTTTAAATTGGGGAGAGCAAAAGCGATTTGGAAATGTCAGAGCTGGACTTAGCTTCAGCTCCATTTGCAGTCGTGTAGTATAAGTTCAGGTATTTTTACGGTTCCCATCTCAGTTGTTATTAAAACATCTGACACATTTAGCCACATAAACAGCTTTGCAAGATTAAAAAGCAAAACAAAACAAAAAACCACCCCACAGTTGTTGTTATCTTCTAGGCTGAGAACCAAGGCACAGAAATGGGTGAACCCAAAGTCACAAAAACATCTGTGGCTAGGTTATTGCCCTGATCTCTGGATTACTCTTCTATGCCTGTCTCTCCCAAGGTCCTGACACCCATAATAGGAAAAGATGTATTTTCTTGGTAACATAGGTGGGTTTTTTCCTTTGTAAATCTCTGTTGCACAGTATATATACTAAGCTTGGGGATAATCACCGAGCGAGGCATGCAGTAGGCCAAGGGCAAAGCTGAGACAGCGACCTATATATTCTGGGATTCATCATGCACATGTAATGAGCCAGAACATTTGCTAGCATCTTGGAGCAAAGGGTCTGGCGTGTAGTGTCCCACTGGCATTCCTTCCTCTGGGAGGCTCAGTAAAAGAGACGGTAAAATTCTGCCACATCTTCCAGTCTTACTAGGAGAAAGAAATAAAAAACCACAAAGATGGCCCTACTGTATGAGACTGAAAGGCCAGCTTTCAGCCTATTTGAGGGGCTGGTTATGGATGTTTAGGGAAACAGAATAAACAAGGTAAATATGCTCTTCCTGTGGTATACCTTTCCATCTTCTAACAATAGGAGATGAGGGATTTTTGGATTTGTGACTTACATCCAGGCTGTCACATTTAACAGGGCTCAGTAGACCTTTCTATGATTTGGTCTAGTACTTTTTAATCAGTTTTTCCTTTTGACCTCCACAACATCCTGTGTCAATGAGTCCCACTGCTTCGTTCTGCAGTCCGTGGAAAAACACTTCCCTTCGTGATTTTTTAATCCTGAGGCTTGATAATTTCCACTGGGAGCCTCTTGCTTCCTTCTTTTTCTGAGAAACATTGAATAGTTGTTCTGCTTGCCACTCTAGATATTTTAGTTATCTGATACATCTCCCTGGGTTGTGTTTTGTCTGGACTGAAGGGCCTCAGTCTCTGTCTTAGCAAAATCTTTCCATGTTTTGATCATCCTTTCTGTCCTCCGCTGTTCCTTTTCTAGTTCTGCTATAATATTTATGGGTTGGAATGATCTGAAGTACATTCACTATTCAGGCTATGAGTGCACCATGGATTCATATAGTGGCATAAAACTGCTTTCTGTTATATGATTTACTCCCTTCCTGACAATTCTCAACTTTCTGTTTATCCTTCTAACTAATGCTATGGATTCACATGACATTTTCTGAGAAATATTCACAAAGGAAGGATAAAGAAGGCTTCCCATGATCTATACCCCCTAAAGACAAACCAAACTCACTTTAACACAGGAAGAAAACATCAGTATGTTTTTCATGGCTTTAGCCCTTTCACTGCTGGCTGAAGCAAGCTAACCCTCCCTTCATCCCAAGATTTGGAGGGGAGTGAGGGATCATGGAGTGAGGGATATTGCAGATCAAGAAAGTCACACTTGGGAAAAGCAGATGGAATTAATGGCATTGCAGCACAAGAATTTCACTTGAAGGTTGGGAATAGGAAGAAAATGTAGACTGGGTGTGGAGTAGGGAGACAGGAGCAGAAGTGCTGTGGGTTCTTTGTCTCACTTGGAATGAAAAGCAACTGGCTTAGGTCATAGCATTTTATGTGGTGAGATTGGGCAGGGATTGAATAGATTACAGGGCTGTGGTATTGCAAAAGCAAGGGCAGGTGTATTGATGGTTTATCTGACACTGATTGTGAATAAGAGTTGGGAAATTCTCCAGTGGCAAACAAAAAGCTTGCATACTTTACAGCTGACTGGAAGCTTAACTTATTAACCATACTATTAAAATATGATTTAAATACTGGATAGGATTCTGGTGATTTGAATTTATCAATACTGATGGGATTTGTGAGTTCACCTGGTATCCCTGTCCAACTATAATTTAAAAGCGGGGCTTTCTTCCAGCTGTTTCCCAGGCTAACAGCAACATGAGACTCATTCATTGTAATTCATGGCTGTGCAGATGATTGACCTTGCTATCAGAAGGTGATCATGAAGCAGGACTTCCTTGGTTGGTGTGTAGGTCACATCATTACCTCTATTCTAGCCTCCTTAGAAGTCCCCCAGCAGAAGGGGACCACACTGGGAAGTATATGACAAACTGTGCTGCGATGTGCCCAGAGCACTCCGCTGTGACCCAGAGGTGGCAGGTGTAGGGCAGGCCATGCTTTATCTTTGCCTCAGGATAAAGCAGCTCCTCAGCTAGCCCAGGGCGATGGAAGCAGAAAGGCAATGTAAAGCCATCTTCATTTTCCTGTTCTGCCCTACTGTCCTGGGCTTAAACCATGACACCTACTGATTTCTGTTTTGGGGGAGGAGGGCGCTGTGCCAGAGGAGGACCAAAGGTTTCCTCCTGCAAGTTTGTCAATGCCCTTTTATTTTCTTTAGCAAGGACCGTAGAGATGGGCATTTCCTGCACTCAGCAGCTTCCCCTGTCTGCCTTACGAATGAGTCACGTAATGCCGCTGCCTGAGCTTTCTTGCAAGGTTTGGCAGCATTGCCATCAGGACATCCAGACTTTCTCTGTAGCTCTCCTGTAATTTATGCGACAAACTTGCAGTAAATCTACAATTCTTTTCACCATTAATAATTGTCTTGGGGAAAAAAGACATTAAATGAGAAGTCATTATTGCTCATCTGTATGTGCGTGGAGCTGTTCAACTGGGATGTGTGCTCAGACAAGGAACATTTGAAATGCAGGAGGCAAGCACTCCTGGCCAGATGGCATTTTTAGCACAAGCTCTAAATTCCACTCTTAGTTATAATGGTGCCACACCATATCCATCTCATGAATTGGGATAAGAGAGCAGAATCCAGCCCTTAAAATAGCATAGGATAGCCCTGTTTCTATGAAGGTGATTAGTGCAGGAGGTATGGTAGCAACCATTGCTAAGGAAATGTTGAGGTGCAGTTTGTGAACTGCTACAGCTCCTGCTAGCTTGAAATGCTACCAACAAAAAGGTTTCATCTGCAGTGCCTGGAGCAGAAGGGACCTAAAAAAAGAGTGGCTGGTAGGACAGGTTTTGTAACATTTGTAAAGAAATGTATCTTTGTAAAGAAATGAACAATTCATCACAATTGTAAAGGTACAAAAAGGACTATTGGCCCAGCAGCAGGAAACTCACGCTCCCTCTTTACAGCAACCAGGTCACCTAGACTCTTGGCCCCTCAAGCCCAATTGGCAGTTGTAGCTGCAGCAAAGCTAAAGATCTTAGGTGAATTAACACTGATCTCTAGTTCAGGAAGAGCATTAACCTCCCCAGCCACTCTGGGCCAAATCCATCCCTGGTGTGACATCATTTGAGTTACACCAGGCTTAATTTTGGCCCAGATGCCTGCACTGGCTTTCACAGCAACAAAACTTTCCCCTTACTTCCAAAGTAAGGGTGGTGAAATGAATCAGGTCAAAGGAGACTAAATAGTGGATAAAACCCTTGATCCCAGTTAGGAGTTTTGCTTGCTCGGGGACAGGGTTTGGCTGGCTATGGTAATCAAGGGGTGGTTACAATGTACTTCAGACATTGCATAACTGCTGGTTTAACTTACTGTGAATATTATTCAAAGCCAAGGATTTAATTCTTCTGAACATTAAAGCTTACAGCTGGGTTAACCTCCTCTTCATAAGTCATTGTATATTATTTTCACAGAAGTAAGGGATATAATCTTATTTTTTGCTGTTCACAAGTTTGGTAGTTCTTTTTCTCTCGTAACTGTTTTTAGATTTTTCTTTTCAACATGCATGTTATGTGCATGTACACCCTCAATCACCATAAAATTTTCCAAGTCCACCATCAACTCCTCTGAAATCTCCAGGTATCAGGTTAAATTTCTGGATTTGTTCTTAGATGGAGTACCAGCTTTTCATCCCATGTCAAAAGTCAGCATATAATCATCCCATTAGAGCAGGAACAGGTTTTTAAATTCTGACTCTTAAAACTTCTTACACTGCCTGTGTTTTGCTGCATTCCAGATTGAAATTCTTGACAATTCAGTCTTGTAGTAAAACTGATCATCACAAATTTTACTCTAGATTAATTTAATTAATTGATTATTATAGTCACAAACAGTTTTTCAAATTATTTAAAAAAAAAGTTCTCTTCTTTAAAAGGTACTTGGAGATTTTCCGCATATACTCTTTCTTTAAACCCACTCTGTCCCCACTCTTCAACATCTTATTTTCTTGCATGCTCTGCAGGATCTTATTCTTCGCTTTTGCAGTTCACTCACCTGAATTCTGGCCACTGGACCAAGAAGTGTAAAGATGCATAGCTGCAGCACAGATAATTTATTTTTCCACTGGGTTTGTTTACTTTACCATTACCTCTGTGCTCTTGACTTGCAGAGGTACAGATTTCACCTCAAAGAGCAGCACCAGGAGGTAAACTGTCTTTAGTTTAACAGTAGACAGACGGCTTTTAGTGCTGTCCCTATTGGCATGTGAAGGTCAAACAGGATTGCTTCTTACTTCTGCTGACTTATTCCATCTCTTGAATTTTATAAAAAATGGTGTTGATTATTCAAAAGAAGGAATTCAGTTCAACTGAGCTCTGTTATCTGTATCAGATGTGGAAGTTTAACTGTTAGTAACAGTGAAAACCTTCTTGTCATTAAAATAATTAAATGGATTCTGAATACACAGAAGTGGCAAATCTGTTGAGAAAAAAAGGGTTTATGTAGACTTTACTGAGAAAGATAATCCACCATCATTTTGAAAGAAAGGAATCAACTAGTCAAGTTCAGAAAAAGTAATATAACCTACTTCAGTTATATTGAAATAATGTGGTTTGGATTTGTCATGATTTTATAATAGTAGGTAATGACCATAATTTTCTCAGTTTAAGTGTCCTGTAAAGATTTTCAGGATTTGTTAAGATAATTTTTTTATTTCACAGGTATTTATGTTTCTTAAACACTTCATAATGAAAGAAGAATGACTCTTTCACAAGTGCACATAGTATTTAGAATATTATTATATTTACATTTGTCTCCTTTTGGCAGAAAAATTACAAGATTGTAAACTACATTACCTTAAAGCCTCTTCAATAGATCTGAGTGAATTACTGTAGCTAAGATCCCCTTTAGAGAAAACAGTAGGAGTAACACCAACATTTCACAAATTTGCCAAACTGTTAATTGAAAGTAAGGCAATGTTTTATTTCAACATCCTTAAAACACAATGTTATAACTTTTCTCTTGGAATTTTAGTAAATTTTTTGAAAGATCCTTCTTTAAAAAAAAATGCTTAATGCTGAAACAAAATCTTATTTGCCTGAAAGGGATCTGTTTTTGACTGAATGAAATACTGTTTTAAAAGCCCTTTGGGGCTAACTCATAATTAAATTTCTTAGATTTTTTGTTTATTTGTTTTTCCCTTCCAAAAGTACCAGTAACATGAGAAAATAAGCTCTTGGTGAATTTCTACTCTTCGGATTGCCAATGTCAGCTAAAACGGACACCTTAAAAATGCAAGTGACTGTCTCGTATAGACCAGTGATTATTTTTTTTTTCTCCCAGTTATCAGCAGCGTCCAATGCTTGGCACTTACTTACCCATCTTTCATCTTCAAATGCATTGCCTAAACATACAAATGGAACTGATTTAAATCCTTTACATAACCACAGCTGTAGCATGTGAGACTGTGCTAATGGAAAGGAGGAGGGAATGGGCCTACAACCCTGTTACTTCTCCCAGTAAACCCAAACCTGCAACTTTTATGTGAAGGTCTAAAATCTGTTAATGAAGGTACTGAATCATCTGTTCTTGAATCAAGCCTTCAAATGAGTTTTAGTGCTCTATAAGTGCCAAGAAAAGAACTTTCTCTATTCCAATGCAATGCCCAAGCTCTGTTTCTTCCAGAGCTCAAACAAACTGAAAAGCATTTCTGTGAAAGAGCAGATGGAGAATTCTGGGTAGTGATGGATGAATAAATATGCTCAGCATCCTGCTTTCCTTCAGAATTCCTATGTACAGTACACTGTAGCGAATATTTACATTTCAATACGCAGATTGCTTCCTCTGCTCTTTCAAAGTTTTGTTGTTTGAGCCCTGGAACTGCCCAAAGAGGGTTTGGGCTTTGCTGGGGATGCAAGTATGATTTAAAAGAGGGAGGTTTGTTTTATTCCCTTGTCCCAAAACTGTCAGGAATATAACAATATAACTCCTTTGCTAAGTGAATAGTCAAAGATGCCTTTCTTGACAAATCTTCTTCTGAAAGCCATGGCACAGTAACACTACTTGAAGTTATTTAATTTATTAAAAAGATATATGACTTCATGTGACAGATATGAGTTGATGCTTTAATAATATATGCTACTGGATGCAAAACAATGAAATATCTCTACTGTCACCTTTCCATTTTATTGGAAGACTATAACCTTGTGTTAAGGTGATCTCTTATTTATCACAGCATTAGGCAATTAACTGAATAGAAAGAGAAGGGAAAGCTAAGAGTAAGTAATATCTTGGATTGGATTTGTTTGCAGAGGTTTACAAACTCACATGAAGAATGTCATGGTTACTTAAAAATGTGTGCAAATGGTGATGAACAAATCTATTGTCAAAACCTCTCAAACAACACGACTAACTTGTATGTCTTCTAAGCAGTCAGTAACACAAAGTGTGGATAGGCATGTGTCATTTATTAGACTGATTATATCTTGTTAATGCTTCTGCATTGTAGGAGCACTAATATTACATGCTGGGCTAGAGGGTGTGTGTATATACAGGAGTGCATTTCTCTGGGAAAAAGGCACATGTCCTGGAGTATTTATGATCTGGGAGGCCAAATTTAATACTGTAAAAAAAAAAAAAAAGCACGAAGATGGTGTTAGACCAAGACAACAGAGAGAAAAACACATAACCCATCAACCCTATGCCATTGAATTAACTGTGTTAAAATGATGCAATATTTTAAACAAGTTTTAGTTAAAAAAAAAAAGAGAAAGGAGAAAGAAAAAAAGAAAAAGTTCCATCTCCTCATCCCCAACGACTCATGAGCCATTGCTCCCTGGAACAGCACAAACATGTCAGAACTGGCGCAGAACTCCAAGGGGGAGCACAGGTTGCGTGAAGGAATAACCCGGGAGAAGCACCATAAAGTTAGTTTTATGCACATAGGTGAAATGTGCATAAAATAAATGCAGCTGTGATGGCTCTATTTATAGTTCTTTTAATAAAGAACTGGTTTAGTTTGATAAGTATGGAACCCTTTAAAGATATTACTTAGTATAGGCAATATTAAAGAGGATGAACCTCTCCTACATCCAGTCGTCATAGTGCCCTATGTGAAAGACAGATAACTGTGAAAACTAATCTGAGACTGAAGACTTCTGAAAACATTGTGTTTTAATTTGGGAATAAAAAAGGGAAGCCAGCCTAAGCATTATATAAAATACAAAATTCCCAGATAAATTTTAGCTCAGAGTGAGCAGGCATGCTAGATGTTGGGGCTGAATCCAGACCATTTTCAAGTAAATTGAAAGATTGTCATTGTCTTCACTAGTGACTGGGTTAGGATTTTAACAGACTTTAAGGATTGGGAGAAAGATAAGCTTTTCATTATATTAATTAGATTTCCATTATCAGTCATAATCTCTTAAAACTCTGTGTATCAGCTACACTTTTTTTAAATGGCTATAAGAACCAGAGATTTCCCTTTCCCTTCTCTGCATCTATCTGTTTGATCTATTAGCATTTCAGGGAAGTTTATTATTTTACATAGATCCAATATAAAACTCAGGAGGACTTTTATGCTGGCCATGGCATTGCAATATAGCTGACATGCTGCTATTCTACTCTGTACAGAGATATAATGCTTCATAAAAACTAAGGGAGACAACCTCTACGGGGTCCCATACAAGGGAGTGAGAAGTAGGTACGTGCTATATTCCTCACATTAGAAGTGGTTAGCTTTTAATGTTAGGGTGAACAATTAATTTCACTGAAATAGCTTCTGTGGTGAAATAAAAAATCCTTCAGAAATATTTGAAGGATAAGAAATCTTGTTTCTGAATATTTTTCAGAAACATATGTTTCTTTCTTGTTTCTGGCCATTGTCATAAGAAACAACAAAAAATGTTTTTACAAATATGTTAACAATTAAAAGAGAGCCAAGGAGAATATCTATCCTTTATTGGATGCAGAGAGGAACATAGCGACCAAAGATGAGGAAAAGGCTGAGGTACTTAATGTCTTCTTTGCCTCAATCTTTAATAGTGAGACCAGTTATCCTCAGGGTACTCTGCCCCCTGAGCTGGAAGACAGGGACAGAGAGCAGAATAGACCCCCCATAATCCAGGAGGAAATAGTTAATGATGTGCTATGACATCTNAAATGTAAATATGCAGTTCTAGAAACAGGATTGTTGCAACTCTCCTGAAACTCGGAAGAGAAGAGTTTGCAGCAGGGAAGGCTTCAGCTGCAATGAGAAGTTTGGAGCTTCTGCTGCAACATCTCTATAAATAATTCTCATATTGAAAGGGCTAATTTGGTTTTATGGGCACTGAGTTCTTTCATGTTGTTACCAAGAAATTCATACATGAAACAAGGCTGAAGAAATTTCACTCCCTATTAAAAAGAATATCAGCAGGAAAGGAAGTTCCACCTAATTGATCATTAAATTTAGAAGAACACAACACTTCATTGATTCTGAGTATCAGAGGCAGATTTAGCAACATTTTTTTTTTAAAAAAAAGCTCTTCATGCAACATACTAGACTTTCTCCAATTTTACTGCAAAGCAGAAATGCAATGCCTTTTGTCAATAAGTGAAGTGGCACCACTATGTTCAGGACACCAAAAATTTTGCTTCTTATGGAAAAAGGTTCCATGGAAACCAGTGAACATTGATGAGCATTTGATAATCATCTATTTTTACTCCTAACAAGTCTAAACACCACAAAGATCATTTTACCTTGCTTTTTCAGAAATTTGTTTCCTCACCATTTGAAATAAAATGTGGTATTTCTAATTTATCAAATGAATCTTCTATGTAAGTGTTAAAAATGGATAAACAAAGTTCTTAAAGATATTAGAAATAATGATTTGGCATGGAGATGTGGGATTTCTTTTAGTTCTGCACAACACTGGACTACTGTCAGTATTTTAACCGAGCAATTAAAATTTGAAAATACATAGAATCACAGAATCATAGAATCATTTAGGTTGGAAAAGACCTTTAAGATCATCAAGTCCAGCCGTCAACCATGCCCACTAAACCATGTCCTGAACTGCCTTGTCTACGCGCTTTTTGAATACCTCCAGGGATGATGACTCAACCACCTCCCTGGGCAGCCTGTTCCACTGCCTGACAACCCTTTCAGTAAAGAAATTTTTCCTAATATCCAATCTAAACCTCCCCTGCTGCAACTTGAGGCCATTTCCTCTTGTCCTATCACCATGGTGATAGGACAAGAGGAAATGGCCTCAAGTTGCAGCAGGGGAGGTTTAGATTGGATATTAGGAAAAATTTCTTTACTGAAAGGGTTGTCAGGCAGTGGAACAGGCTGCCCAGGGAGGTGGTTGAGTCATCATCCCTGGAGGTATTCAAAAAGCGCGTAGACAAGGCAGTTCAGGACATGGTTTAGTGGGCATGGTTGACGGCTGGACTTGATGATCTTAAAGGTCTTTTCCAACCTAAATGATTCTATGATTCTGTGATTCTATGTATTTTCAAATTTTAATTGCTCGGTTAAAATACTGACAGTAGTCCAGTGTTGTGCAGAACTAAAAGAAATCCCACATCTCCATGCCAAATCATTATTTCTAATATCTTTAAGAACTTTGTTTATCCATTTTTAACACTTACATAGAAGATTCATTTGATAAATTAGAAATACCACATTTTATTTCAAATGGTGAGGAAACAAATTTCTGAAAAAGCAAGGTAAAATGATCTTTGTGGTGTTTAGACTTGTTAGGAGTAAAAATAGATGATTATCAAATGCTCATCAATGTTCACTGGTTTCCATGGAACCTTTTTCCATAAGAAGCAAAATTTTTGGTGTCCTGAACATAGTGGTGCCACTTCACTTATTGACAAAAGGCATTGCATTTCTGCTTTGCAGTAAAATTGGAGAAAGTCTAGTATGTTGCATGAAGAGCTTTTTTTTAAAAAAAAAATGTTGCTAAATCTGCCTCTGATACTCAGAATCAATGAAGTGTTGTGTTCTTCTAAATTTAATGATCAATTAGGTGGAACTTCCTTTCCTGCTGATATTCTTTTTAATAGGGAGTGAAATTTCTTCAGCCTTGTTTCATGTATGAATTTCTTGGTAACAACATGAAAGAACTCAGTGCCCATAAAACCAAATTAGCCCTTTCAATATGAGAATTATTTATAGAGATGTTGCAGCAGAAGCTCCAAACTTCTCATTGCAGCTGAAGCCTTCCCTGCTGCAAACTCTTCTCTTCCGAGTTTCAGGAGAGTTGCAACAATCCTGTTTCTAGAACTGCATATTTACATTTGAATTGAAAATTAAGTAAAATGTATAACCTATAAAATTGGAGGATTTTTTTCTGAAAAAAATATTAAAGTCATTCCATTAACTCCAACAAAGGTACTCCTGCCTTGTATCAATGCATAAAAGGGCACAGTTAGCTTTGGTTAGAAATGCCCTGGATGTTCTGGCTCCATCTATTCTGCTGAAGAAATTTTTTTGCTTGTTTTTATCCTAAATAAAAACTTAAAAGGTGGCAAATATAAAGGAATAGATCAATACTTTATAACAACAGGGCCTGCTTTCCAGAGCTGGTAACTATGTTTATTTCTAATTGAGACCATTTAGCTCTTCTGAAAATTGGTCATTATCTTTAGCCATCTAAACACACAGGACTGATTTACAGACCTATGATATTAAGTATCTGGAGTTTCTATTGATTTCATGTCTGAAAATCGGGCCTTTTTTATTTAGCTGCTAATTGAAGCTAAGCCACTAACTTAAAGATCTCTAGTTTAAAAATGTGGCTTTGGCTCTTGAATACAAATGCTTTTGTTTAAAGCTGAAATAAAAATAGAGAAACTGGGATATCTTGGATTATTTCACTGCATGTCTCAAATATTTCTTTTTTATTACCTTCAGTCATAGTTCTGCAGTGTTTTAAACAGGTGCATGTGTTGACTTACAGAAAATATGACAAAAATATCAGGGATACTTTCCCAGGCACAAAGCATTTCATGAAAGTTTGAAAGTATCAACATATTTGAAAATACATGGAAAGAGAACAGGTTTATACAATACGGACACTGCTCTGGAGGCTTGTTAATAAAGCATTAATGTCCCAAGATGTTGTTCTTCACCATAATTTACATGCGAGTTTTCAAAATATCTGTACCTGCTTCCTAAATATTGAAGAGTCAAGGCAAAGGTTTTCAGGAACAAAAACGTTGATCAAAGTATGTTGTCTTGAATATCTGCTTCCAGAAATAATCAAATGATTTACATTAAAAGCTGGTCTCCATGTGTTCCAGAAGGTTTATTTGCCAAGTACTGAATATGCATTTTAAGACTTCTTTAATTTGAACTGTGTGTTTTAGATACATAATGGTATTAAATAGAAAGACCTATGTTAATACAACATTCAGGCTGAAATAATTTAGTTGGTACATGTAAAAATTAGTGTTTCCCATGATATCAGCATATACAAAATTCATGATACAGTAGCTGTATGTCTTATGGAATAGATTAACAACAGTAGTGAGCACGACATTTAACCCAAAAGACAGAGAGAGAAAATAGCTGGTGGCATGACCTAATCCTGCAGTCAGATACTTATGCTTGACTGCATAAGCAGTTATTCCTGCTCGTTTAAATGGAGCTATATAATGACATATGGAGAGGCCTTCCTCTATCAGGATACAGCCCTGGAGTTTGTCTGTCTTCTCTAGGTAATTACCTGTTTCTTATTTCCATATTTACATGTATTAATCTTTAAATCAATCCTACGTAGTAGGGAGATGCTATCATCCTTGTAGTTAGGGATAATCTTACAGTTGAAAATCTAAGAAACAGGGAGTCTTTAGGAGGGGAAGAAGGAGAATTCATCTTGCATCTGAAAATTGACTGTCTCTGTGGGCTGGTCATCTAGGCTTGTACCATGCTTCAACAGGTTAGGCACTCATCTCATCCTGTGACAGGCAGGAATAAACTTTGTGGAGGTGCTGGTCTCTCTTGCCTGACTTTAAAGAAGCCCCTAGGTGCCTTTTGTATACCAGATACTGGATTTTTCAAAGTGTTTAAATCAGTTGAGAAGAATCCTTCTGAAATAACTGATCTAAGGTTGTAGAGAAAATTCTGTGGTGCCAGACCTTGTCTCCTAGAAGCTCATGTTCTCCCACTTGGATGCTATGATCTGTCTTAAGGATGACCAACTTAAGTGATGTTCCTGTCAGTAACGTTTAGCATTTCCTGAGACTGTCTGTGGTTGTAACTATGCAAATTTCATTGAGGATTTAATAATAGACTAACCACATGTGTGTGGGGGAGAAGGGCACAGGGATTTGTTTTTCTCCTTAATGTTGGATGTTTGGATGTTTGGATAATGACTTACCCAAAAGTTCTTCAGCTTGAAGAACTCACTGGTCTGGTGCTTTCTCTTTTCCAGACAATTTGAAAGCTTAATAGCTATTCAGCTAAGAAGTGTTACATTTCTGGTTCAAATATGGGTTAAGGAAAAAGCTTTTTCCGAAAGCAGTAGTTATTAGTCTTGCCCTACTCCTACTGAAGAAGAGTGCTGAGTAACTTCAATGAGAGAAACGTTAATTCATTGTCCATAAGGATTTTCAGCTGTTCCATGCTTCAGAGTTGAGCATGTAATTTTTGTACCAATGTGACTGTTAGTTTAAAATGGTGTGGGGTTTGGGAAAGATATTTTTGTGCATTTGCTTTTTCTGATATAAACAGACTTATTCAACATTTACTGATGTAAACAACAATATTCTGTGTCTAGACAAGTCTTTTGCAAACCACATATCCAGGTTTAGCAAACAATATGTCCATAGTTTTCTGTGTTACCTCCACAACAGCAGGTGTTTAGGCTAACAGGTCTCTGGTTCAAAACCAAGTATTATTTTTAAAACAAACAAGGATAACTCTATTAAATACAGTGCACCTGATCTAAAGCCCACTGCAGTTATTGTGGGTATTTCCATTAATTCCCCTGGACTTTGGATTAGATTGCAGGTTCTGTGAGTTTCAAGAAATGCTCTCTTCAGAAGTGGGTGAGTAAAATAACTCACAAATACTAATGTGTTTTACCGTAAGTTCCTTTTCCCACACATTTGAACACTCCCTCATAGCTCTTCTCTACAAAAATAGACCACCATCAGGCAGAAATTAAGAGTAAGAAGTTTCATTTCAAGAAGTGAGTGTTTTCAGAAAGCTGTGAACACATTAAGGTAGTGTCATAACATGGAAACTATCTTGCAACCTGAACCACTGTGGTCACTGATGTTACCTGCTATAATTAACTTCGCAAAGAGAGTTGAAATGCTTATTCACTTGGACACTTCACAAAACCTGACTTAAGCATCAAATTAAGTAGGCAAAATAACTGCACTTTGCTTTCATGATGATCTCAATATTACAAAACTGATGCACTGCAGCATGTTTTAAATTCCCTTTTGCATCTGCAAAGTCATATCCTTTATTAAAGACTAATCACTTGCCAATTTGATTTGAAGAACATACAAGAACAAATGAGCATCTGGAAAGAAAATATATAAATGTTGGCTTTGAAATAGATTAACCAAATAAACCCAAAATGATGGAGACATTCTTTGTCTATAAAAAGTATTCACACTCTGTGATCATACATGTCATAACTGATTGTGAAAAAAAAAAATCCTAAAAAAAATCAAGTTAGCATTTACAGTTATGATGTGCTCTCACATCTTAATTCCAATGTGTGTCTTTCTATGTATGTCTATGACTCCTGTAAGAGCGATAAGGAAACCTTATCAGCTGGAGCATTTTTGGGACCATTCACCATTCAGATTCAGGGAAAATTCATAACACTGTAATGTGGTCATTGCTAGTTTAAGCAGATTTCTTTCAGACATATTCCCAAAGGGGTTAGCTGAAGCACTAGTATTTTTCCATAAAGTAGAGAAAAGATTACTTAAAGTGGTATGAACTAAACACAAAAAAATACCCCAGTGGCAAAGCAAAAAGAAGCATCAGAGGAAGTAGCAGTTAACATTTGGCTAACCGAGTTGCTCAGCTTAGTGAAGTCTGAATGGCAGAGATCGCCTGTAATAGCACCCATGTGAGATGTACATTAGTATTGTTGAGTAGTTTAGCTAATGTGCTGTTTCAAAGAAAGCTAGCAAAGATCTCTCTTAGCAACCAAGGGTGCAGTTTCACATTGCACCTAATACAGTGTGACTGCAGGCTGCTAAGAATATGAGCAGTCCCCATCCATTACCCACAGCTGTAACTTCCCACACTCTTCCTTCATCTCAGTCTAGTGATTGCGTGGTCATAGGGTGAAATGGTTCAGCTTTCTGATCTGAGGGAAAACAAATCTTTATCTTTCTTTCCTTTTTTCTACTTTTTCTTTTTCTTTCCTGTGGAGGATGGATATTTGTCAGAGCAGCAAACCGAGCCAACTCCACTTGCAGCTGTTTGACTACAGGAGCCAGTGTAAATGTAGGGGTGGGAACCCACAGCTGGGCCAGGAGAGCTGTTTGAAGTGGTCCCAGATAACATACCAGATCTGCCAGTTAGGGAGGAATCAAGTTCAGACCTAGCTTGCAGCTATACCACAATCAGTAGGTATCATTAGATGACATCAGATAAAGCTGTATAATACTCAAGTTTAAGGTCAATTTTACACTCTTTTCAGCACATTTCTACATCAGGCTACTACATGCTGCTTTGATTCCGGAGAACATTCTCACATGAGAGGGCTTGTTATCATATTCTTTATCCCAACAAGAGGACTGAAACACAAGCTTAAGTGTTTTCTTGAATCAGGGTTTAGAATCAAATCCTGCTGTAGCAGGATTGCTTACTGTTCCAGAAATATGGTTTGCCTGGCTTCTGTGATTCATCTGTGATCAGTGAGTCAGAATGGCTTTGAGAAGTGGATATTTTTTAAACGATCCAAGTTTCCTAGTTTTTAAAATGCAAAATAATTGAGATCATTGAAAAGATCTGGATCCTTCCAAGTATGGCTAGCTCAGCAGATCTGCTGGATTTATGATTTCCTGCAATGCTTCTGTTCCAACATGAAGTTTGAAATATGGCCTGAGCATGACAGATTTCTTCTTAATACTATCTAAAATTCCTTAAGGTCACAACATACTTCTAAGAAAGGATAAAGGATTTGACCAAATTCAGAACCCTTTAAGAAAGACACCACAACAGAAACACAGAAATGTGCAAGCAAAGAGGTGAATTGGATGTCTGGTAGGATAAAGGAAATATTAACGTTTTTGCAACTGGAAGAATGCAGGAGAACAGGAATTTACATAGGAAGCCTGCAGGAAAAGCAGGAATTGAATCCAGGCATTCTGAGTGCCAGCCCAGAGGTTCATCTTTCCTTCATATTTGATAAAAATAATGAACAGGAAAAATACCAATTTTGTTTAATTTTCTGATATTTCAAAATGTTTCCCATTCCATACGAGCCACAAGCTTTTGAAATTTTTTAAGAAAAAGCCAGTAAAAGCCTAAAGACTCTCTTCTGGCATACTGGATTTTTGATGACTTGTAAGAAGTGAAAGAGCTTCACCAAGAAAGCCTGACCTCTGATTTCCTCTTTCTGTTGCTTCTCTGTAACCTTCAGGGCCTTTTATGGTCTATCCCTACTCTACTCACCATCTCTCAGGCACTATTTAACAGCATTACTGAGGTGCCATGATCATATGGCACAGATGGTTGGTTAAGCAGTATACTCTTGACAGGTATTGTTCTGATGTAAATGAGCTGTAGCAGCAAATCGCAACTTCTATATCTCACATCCCATGCTGGTAGTCTAATCACTGGACCATATGCTACCCTAGGGTAAATGAATCAGTGCTTGTCCTTTCAAACAGAGATTACATCCTTGTCAAAACTAGGACCATAGTCTCAGTTGTCACAGTGGGGACGGTGAAAGTGGTTTCAGAGGAGTGTTTCAGATACACTATTTTAAAATTAAAAACTTAAGTTGGAAGATGCCCACCAGGCTATGTTAATAAGCATTTCTTTGCTTTTAATAAAAAGACAGTGTTGCTGATACTGGGTGTAGGGCATGGGGAGACAGATTGCTGCCTAATTCTCCAGAATAGGTTTGAGCTGTGCAGAGTCCACATCCAGCCTGGGATATGCAGGGAGCAAAAAACTACATCCCATCCATGTTGTGTGTCCTTCACATGGGGAGTTGCCACTTAAGTGCTCCTTCATTTCAGAGGAATTATAGCTGTTCAGGGGCATGAAATAGCTGTGAACAAGAAAGGAATGTGATACAAATTGTTCTATGCAGAATTCAAACTTAGCTTGTCACTGCCTCTGTCTGTGCTTCTGCAACTGCCATTCATGTAGTCCCACAACAAAATGCCTGAATTATGCATTTTTACATTCCCTGGATAGCTAAACTATGCCACTGACTTCAACTGAAGTAAGTTTGACCTCATGAATGCATTAGAAATGGTTTGTTAAGGGATTGTCAGGGGTTGCGGGAGCAGATAGCTGCTCAAACTGGAGCTTTAAGGAGGAGATGGTATGATTTGCAAATATCATTGCTCCCTGTCTTCTTCTATTTAAGGGACCACTATGAAAAACTATCCTATCTCTCCTCCTACTCTCTCACCCCCTGACCAAAAGAAAAATACTGGGAGAAAATGACAAAACCAAGGCCAGTTATCAGAGGGACTTTGAGGAGTTAACACTCCAGCCAGATATCAAAAAAGCAGATCTCTCAAAATCTTCCATAGAGGTGAGGATTTGTGTGGTTAAATCTGATGGAAGGATTTATTAGGCAAGGTCATTGGCCTAAAAAAAGTAAGAGGGGTGGAAAATCTTGCAGCAAGGAACAAAGCTGCAAAATAAATCAAGATTTTATCAAAGAATAAAACCAGAAGGAGTTCGTAGAGAAGCATCGTAAAGGAAAAAGTAATATAAGAGTGAGGAGAGGAAGTTCACAGGAGGTGTAAAGAAGGGAGTTCCTTTTAAATACTTCAGGCAAGATCTTCACTTCTTTGTGCAACTGGAAACAAATCCAGCTATCGTCATAGACTGAGCCCAGAAAGGTCTCTGTACTCCTGCCAACAAATTCATAATATGAAGACTGCACTCTTCCAAACAGAAGGATAAGGTTCTGAAGAAGGCTATAGCCTTTTTGCGGGAAGGACATAAACCAGAAATGTTTCGGGGTCCATCACTGGCTGTGTTAAGTGAGAAGGAACAAATGAGCAATATTGTGGCCTGCTTTAGAACAGCAAATATAAAATATAGAGTTTTCCTTCCAAATACCTGATTATATATCAAGGACACATCAAAAAAAAAAAGGAAAAAGGAAGAGATTAAATACCTGAAAAACTGAATGTAGTTGGAATACAGTCTAGAAATACAATCTGAAACTAACGTAGGCATCAAGAGACAGCACCATGATACTGCATAGCAAACTTATAGCCAAAATAAAGGTAAAATTAAAGTACAGGGATAAGAAGAGCATAAATTTAAAAAAAAAATCACAAACATGAGTACTCAAGAGGATTTGATTAAGACTGAAGAACAATATGAAGGACAGAGTAAGAAGTGGAAAGTGAAACATCACAGGAAATAATAGAGGTGCAACTGAACTCCTGGAAATGTATGTGGGAAAAGGGGTTTTCTGAGGCTGAAAGGAAAGCACTGGGAAGGAGGAGGTGCAATTGTAGCAGAGAAGTGAGCCAGGATGCCAGTCTTTGACAAATATATCACAGGGCCACAGCTTCACCCAGGTTCCCAGTCAAAAACTTTCCACTGCTCCCCTGAGGAGGGGCTAACCACCCCTCTCTAGAAGAGGACTAGGGAAATTGAATTTTTATCCTTTTTCTGCAGTAAGGAATATCTGCATTTCTGGGAAGGTGACAAGAGGAAGGGATTAAACAGTCAGAGAATGCTGATGGGGAAGTAAATTCTAGCTAATCATGCCTTCTGTCAGCAATTTGAGGGCTCTAATAAATGCTAGGAAAAGCTATGGGACCAAAAAAAATGAAATCATGATACATTGACAAGACCTAAAAAAAAAGCCAGATCATCAGTGGCTCTTTTAAAGAAAGAAATTAGTATTAAAATAAAATCCTTAGTCTTGCATGTTCAATGATTTATAAATATTTGTAGCACTTGAGAGAAGAAGAGATATTATTTGAAAATAAAAACCAATAAAATAATAGCAGTAGAATGATAGAACCAATGAAAATTACTTTTATAAATTTTTAAAAACCTGGTTGAAAGAGGACTTTCCAAAGACTAGAGTGGTACACCTGCCATTGTGCCGTTATAAGAAAAAAATATTTGAAAAGTATGGGAACTGAGCCATTGCTCTTTCTTGAGTGGGAGAGAGGCGTGGCAATTTTACTGGCTCAATATATTGCTTGTCTTACAAATCAAGTTGCTAGATGAAGGAGGCAGGTGCTTCTGATCAAAAGTTACCTAAAAGAAAAAATAACAAAAATTCCTATCTTAATGTTTCTTCTTTCTTTTTAATTTTCTTTGTATAGCTTTTTAGATTTCTTACAGCATTCAGGGAAGAGGAAGTTATCTTCCTGGGGCCAATTTTAATGAAGTCTTAAGTTCAGCTGATGAGAGATCAGGATATATGAATACTGTCCAGAGCAGGATATTTAGAAAGCTACAAATTTGTTAAGAGCACTGGATCTGAGTAATATTTGGAGTGTGATGAATCATGATTTTAGAAACTCCACTTAATATTTCCTAAAAGATGATACATACCCTATAATGTCTTGAAAGATAAGACATATCCTTCAGTGTCTTGCTATATCAACTTACCACTAAATCCATAGCAGTGATCAGATGGTCTGAACACGCCCTGATAGATGTGATCTGAGAAGCAATTTGAATTCAACCAGCTGACATTCATAGAGACTGAAGGGAGTTCCTTCATGTGACCAATTAAAAGTACAAGAACTAGGGAGCAATTCTCAGAAATATTTAAAGACCAAAATAAGAGTCAAGAGGCATTGTTACCCATAAAGCTTCCTCTCTTTAGAAGTTCAGAATCCAAGATAAACAATATTTAATAAAGGCCTGTTTTGGAGAGCTTAATTTTAAAGAAAGGAGTGGATATGCCTTCAAAAATGTCAGTCAAGTAAGGAAGCAGCCCATGAGGGTTTAAAGGCTGAGTTTTACAAAGGCTTTAAAAAGAGTTTTCACTCTCTATTAATAGGCATTTAATATGAGCAAGCCAGGAAGAGATGATGCTTCTCCTAGAAAGGAAGTGGGGAGAATTGTAACATGTAAAGGGAAGAGACAATAAGGCAACTACTTGTTGTATAGATCTGTATCTTTAATAAATAGTAAAATGAGAATTTGTGCCAAGACATTGGCAGATTGAGAAATGAGTATACTACAAGTGAGTATACAGTACCAAGTATTTGTAATCTTATTTGTAAGGTTGTTTTAGATAGGTGAGTTGTGTACAGCAAAAGGAATATCCCAAACAGCTGTATTGCATTGCATAAAAAAACCATTTCTCTATGCACCCAAAACATTGTTTGATCAAACAGAAGGGAATGTATGGAAGCTATATTTAACAAATCAGCTTGGGAAATAAATGAGTTTTCTGCTTTATGCAAGAAGTCTATAACTTCAGAAAAGCAAATGGGTCTTACCTCAGATTAATTTAGTTTAACAAGAGGAATCATGTAATAGCAAGGTATGCATTGTTGCTATTGTACTTTCCATACAGGATCAGGTTTTGCCCTCAAAGGCAGTAGATATATTGTGGTGAGGCACAAACACAGGCTATACATATCCAGGAAGATGAATCTGGAGTGTTAAGTTTTCCTAAGTTGAAGTATTTAAATTGATGACAAAAATAAATGATCATTAAATATATACTACCACTTCAGTACCATAGTATCTGTGAATCTAATTCTGTGCTCTGTTCACAGCCTTACACAGCCCTGGATTTGTTGTGGCCATCCACCCGTTGTCCTCCTGAGGGCTGGGATATTGCTATGCGTGACCTCTCTTCTCCATCAGTGGGGAAGGAGACCGGCTGGGCCAGGCTGCAGCTCCCCTCCGCTCTCCTGACTTGTGGCTCTCCCGATTCTCCCAGGAAAGCATCATCACAGAGCAGAGCATTCATGTGCATAGCCACTGGATACCAAAAGGGAAAGGCAGAGGGAAAAGGCTGTTCCAGGGAAAGGTTTGTTCTGTGCCCCAGCCAGAGGAAAAGAGAGGAGAAAGTTGCTGCACACTCCTGTAGCTTGAGGAGACGCTCATTCAGCCCCCACTGAGCTCAGATTACCTGGGCATGAAGGTTACCGAGAGAAGAGGAGAAGACTCCTTCGCACCACCTCTGGAACCCCACTGACATCTTATTCAAAAACCTTGACGTTACTATGATATTGTTTATGGGGGGAAGTATTACAAAGGATTCAAATAACCTTGCAGCCCATAACTGAATATTGTTGCCCTCCGGGAAGTCCACTACTGGATGGGACAAAAGATCTCAGGTTGAATTCCTAGGGGAGAAGCAAAGAAGAAGAGGAGCAGATACTGAGAAGTAACAGATCACATTCCTGATCTCTGAGGCAAGTAAAAGTTCATTTTGCTGTTTGCCTAACCTAGCCATTTTCTGTAATTATTTATTTAAAAAAAAAAACCTTAAGTTTTTTTTCCTACATGAGATGCTTACATCATAAGTATTGCTGCTTACTATTCCTCTTTTAAACCCCTAATACCTTCAACTCCATGTAATTCCTGTGCACTCACTTCTGTTTGGCCACCATTGTGGTTTGCTTGTATTTTAGTCTCCCAACAATTTTTTTAAATGTCAACTCACGTTTCTCCTTTGCACCCTAAAGAGAGTTTCCTCCTGCGGTCTATCAGACCCTGCATAGGAGGGTGTAAATATCTAGCAATGGCAAGCGATAGCAAAATGCAGTTAGCAGTAATTATCCCAGAGAGTGGTGATGCCCTGGGCCTGTTCCAGACTTGCAGACAGGCAGCTGAAGTCCCAACTAGTCATACCCTTTAGAAAAAGACTGTATACTGTTGAGCAAAAAATCTCTATGAGCACTGCAGTGTGGGACAGGTTCTTGGAATAGTTTCCTGCGGAAAAATTGATTGCTAGTGCACACTGTCTTCCGTCCAAAGTATCCATGGCAATATAAAATATGTTGTAGGTTTAGTATGGAGAGAGAAGTTGAGGCTGGATTGAAGACAATTTAAACAGGAAACCCACATTTCAAAATGCTGTATATGTAAAACAACTCCTTTTTCACTGGTTTCTGTCATGGAGGCTGCTGTTGTTTAGCTTGCCTTCTTACTATTTGCTTTTATACTAGCCTATATATTTACAAAGGATCAGTCTACATACAAGCCTCATTTAATGTCCATTTGCTACCATTTGCACCACATTACAAACTCATTTACAAAGTGAATGTGAAAACAAATGTGAGCCCTATGGAAAGCCTCGCTGAGCCTGTGTGTGATTGCAGCCGTATGTAACAGCTCATAAATGGTGTTGGCTAGAGACTGTGCTTAAGTACTACAGCACAGGAGCTTGTCATTTCCTTAACCAGATTGCAGTATCTGTATTTCCCTTGCCCTTTTCCTGGTGCTGTTAAGCCAGAGAATTCTTTCTAGAGCAGTCATCCTAAAAGCCAAATAGCTCCTCTGGAACAGTTCATAATGCTGTCATCTTTAAAATATGCCATTGTGCTGTAAAGCGCTCTTAAGAGCTGCAGCATTTTGGCTTGCATAATACACTGAGATACAGAGGAAAATCAAAACAAGAGTCTCCAAAATGGTTGCACTGGCAGGTGAGCTGCAGTAGCAAATACAAAAGTTGAGCGAATAAGAAGTTCTTATGTTCTCAGCCAGCATGCTGGAACCTGCCACGTCCCAGTCTGTCCACATCTCCAGATACATTCATTAGCTGTATCAGCCTCTCAAGCTCCTTTTTATCACAGTCAGGCATGCGCCCCTTGAGGATTTTTGCACATATGAGTGAATATGAAATGCAGCAAAGTGCCCGAGTTCAGAGATCCAGCCACACTGCCAAGGGTTAAGTCCTTTCTTCAAGGTTGTTCACTTAAATACAGGAACATGGCAAAGGAAGCATCAATCACCTTGCAGACAAGCAGCCTCAGAACACAAGTGTCAAAACCAGCCTTCCGTGTAAACATCATTGGTCCCTTTTGGGGTAATCATTCTTTATTTGTTTAAATCTTGAACTTGGCTCATGAAATGTGAGTTCTGGGAGGCACCCATGCGGCTGAGCGGCACTGACACACCTCAAGCATCAAAAGTTATAAAGAAAGTGAAGGATTCAGGAAAAGCTGATCCAGCAGTTAAGAGTAGGAGACCTACCTACTGTTACATGTCTTGCTCACTAGAAACAGTCATCTGGAAGAGAAAACTGAGAGAACTAGCACAACTAAATTAAATTAAAAACTCATTCTCTGGTATGCAGCTTAACCACACTTCTTGTGTGAATCTCCATGTATGCTTTCTCTATTGCTTATACAACAGATACAGAACATACCTAAAGTGCTTAAAGTGTACAGAAGAACTCCTACTAGCTCCATTGGATTGAGACTTCAGGTGCTGGGTAAAAAACAGATTTACACAGTCAAATTAGGTATAATAAGCATAACACCATCTTTATTCTTAACAAATGCCCTGTGAGCATCAGTAGCCATCATGCCTGAGATCATCAAATGGGATTTGACACCTAGTTTAATGGCAGGTGCTTGCAGTTATCAGGAATCCTCCCATCAAGCAAGCTGCTAAGTTTTCATCTGATGATTTTCTCATATTCGTAGACAAAATGCAGTTGGTTTTGTGGCTGAATGTAAGTTCTCTGTTTTGCAGCCTTCTGTGTTGAGCTCTTTATTTTCCAGTCAGAAATTTCAATAGGCCCAGTCCTGACAGAGAATGCAGGCAAGACTCCCACTGTCTTCAAGGCTAAAATATTATTTCGTGCTTATAAAACCTGAAGAAAAGCATATGTATTTCCAGTTATTAAAAAGAATCATGCAGGGAAACTCCCTTTATTTTCCATTTCTGCTCATAGATGAGCATGTAAAATAATCTCTAATTGACTGCTACACACAGAAAGGCAAAAAAAGAATTCTGCCAGATGATAATATTATAAGTAAATTTCCACTAAGTATTTGCATAAGGTTTTTCACATAATAGTCTCTAATATGGCTAGGAAAAGTCATAAATCTTTCATTTTTAGTCTGTTGGCTGAATTGTTTTCTCTTTTGTTGTTGTAGCTCTGCAATTTTTTTAAAAGGTAGTGTCTTCTCTTCTATCACACAGTGATGGTGAATCTAGTGAAGTTTGAATTTTGCTGTTTGGTTTTTTGAAATTTATCTACAGTATTTGACATTTCATAGTTGTATCTTCACCTCTTCCAGTGATTGGGATGAAAAATATGGTAACTGGGCTGCCTTATGGGAATTATTTTGCTGTTGAATTCCATTGAAAGAAAATAGCAATGATTTCTTACATTGTTTCCCAGTTCACTCCAAAATGAAGATGTATTGAGGTAGGTGAAAATATTTGTGGGTGAGGGCAACATGCAAGGGCTGGCTGAACTTCTTTGAACTTCAGTCTGGTGGTGTTTCGAGGTTAATGCTAAGGGTTATGCCAGTTCTTGTATTATTCAAATAAGTTTGCCTGTTTTTAATAGAGCTCTTGAAGCAGACAATTCAGTGTAATATGATGACTGTCTAAAATTATTTCAGGATAACAGAGATTTAATTCTTTGTGAAAGCAGACAAACGGATATGTGCTTGTTGTTTGGAAGTGTGATTATTTTCTAGAACAATTTTATATGAAAGTAGGACACTACTTTTTCAAAAGATGAATTATTTTATAATGGGAAAGATAATATCCCATGAGCCAAACTGATGTCAAGTGTTGCATTACAGATCCAAGAGTCACAACTCAGAGACAGAACAGATAATCCTGGGATATGAGAAAATAGAGCTGGAACAGATGTATGGCACCCTATGGGAGTGCTCACAGCTATTTGTGAGCCGAAGCAGTACATGTATTTAAGCATTTTCTTGCTTTTTTTCCTGCATTTTGTTTGCTACTCTTGCTAAATCATTCCCATTTCAAAACAACCCTTACCTCCTGCTTGATTAAACAAAGACAGAAGGCCTGATACCAGTTTTTCAAAGACAGAGTTGTAGCCACAGTGAACAGATGTGGGAGATTGGTTTTACAAATTGTAGATTAGAAGACGCAAGCATCTCCAAAGTTGAAAAGTGAACAGGAAAAGAACAGTTATTGAAGGGTAATTAGAACAGTGGTAGCACTATCATGTTTTATCATTGAGATCAGTGGGGCCTTTTAATGGTCTTCTTTTAGAACATAGACAGTGTTCTGAATTTTAAATGGCACCTACTTTGCATAGTATGGTTGCAGGTTAAAATATTCTTTGGTAAAGTGAAAGGTTTTCCAGTTTTTATGATGAGTTCTAGTATTCTTTATTCATTTCATCATATCAAACTTAGCAAATACAGGATGTGATCCAGCAAATATTTAATCTTACAAGCAACTTGACATAAGTAACTATGTCCAGTTCTCCCATACATTTAGCAGTGCTGATACTCAGACTCCTCTGAATAAATTATTTTAAAAGGTGAGCCTGGAAAATGTCTTCAAACTAAATAAATTTTGGGTGGGAAAATGCAAAAGGAAGAAGTTGTTCTTTCAACTGAAAAAAAAAAAAAAAAGAAAAGACAGCATAGTTACTCTTCAGAAGGCATATTCATAGCTGTATTAACAACATTTGAGACAACTGCCACATGTCTAATAGCTTGAGAAATCTGAGCACAGTCTTCCTGCTTTTTCTGCCAGAGGGAGTGACATAACAGGAACATCTACATAGCTTTCCATTTTAAACCTAATTTCCATTCTCTTTGTTTATGGTTAAGGTCACACACTCTGGCAGTCAAAAAATAGTAAAATTACATTAATCTGTAAATCAAAATACTTCTGTCTCAGGATTAATTGTTTGTAGCTCTCTTTACCATTGTCAACCTCCCTAATATTTGCAGGGGACACTTATTTCCTCTTCCCAGTCCCCTTCATCTCTCCCCCAAGTCACACCATTAAGCTGTGAACTCTAGCAAGCAAGGACAAGGAGAGAGCACCATCCAAATGTCCCGTCATCAGTAGCAGTCATCTTAATGAAGTAACATGCTGTTGGATTGAATGTGTACGGCCTATCCAAGAACGGCTGCCTGCTCTCCAGAACACTTGTGCTTAAAAAAAAGGAAAAGCCTTTAACCAGTCTTGCAGGTAAAAAGAAAGAAGAAAGGAGAGAATATTAGGGTAGAGCTAGCAAAAGAAAGAAGTTGCTTGCAGAGCTGAATAGATACAGAGACAAATAAGCTACCAAATGTAGATGAAAGGGACT
>VYZV01027600.1:0-25501 GCA_013401275.1 Pandion haliaetus | reverse complement strand
GAAAATGTTAACAATCTGTGGTCTGTAGAGGTTGGTTAATATAAATGTACTTACTTTATGATTGAATAAAATTCCTGAAGCCTGTTTGGAGAGCATTTATAGTTCTAGATCTAGAAATATTTTTAAGATACTGATTGATATACTCCATTTTTCTTTGTATACTTTTCAGTGATATTTTGTGTTACTTAAAGGTTGTATGCCTGCTTCCATTTCCTCTTCCAAAGCATTAATAAAGCAATCTGTATGTAATTACAATCACCAACTGCTACAGAAATTAGAGACCGCCCTTAGGATAAGTGGTTTTGTCTGACACACTGACAGCAGTGGTTTTGCTTTTTCTGAACAAAAATAATGGTGAAATACAGATGTTGTTTGTACTGGTGGTTGCTGTGGTTCTCAAAAAAAGCCTTTCCCCCATCACATCTGCTATTCTTCTCTGTCCCAATCACCCATTCCGGTCAACTTTGACAGAGCCTATCAATGACTAGTGAACTTATGTCCATTATCTAAACATAAATAGAAGACACAGCTTATCTTACAAAGCTTGATATTCTTTCAATTTCTTGAAGTATCAGTCTCCTTAATGAAAAAGAAGGATGCTGTCTCATCTGATGACATCATAAGTAACTGTTCCTTCGGTCTGTATCATTACAGTGCTTTTAAACCTACACAAATCTTGCCTCAGATATGTTACCGATTTTCCGTATGGATATTCCTGCATTATTGATTGCTGTTTCACTACCTCTTTGTCTGTAGTTCCTCTTCTCTCCTTTGGAATACATCGTCCCACATCAGTGAAAGCAGAAGAATAGCTTCCAGGAGACTCCTGGTCTACTGAAAACAGAAATTATGTGAAACTACAGTAAATTAAACAAAACCATTCAAATCTGTGATGCTGCTTCGTTTCATTTAGGAGAGTGAAGAGATATTGAAATCTATTATTTTACCTTTAATAGAAAGAAAAGCACATGATATGATGACTAAAGTGCACCTTTACAGAAAAAAGATACTAACTCTCAAGCAAAGTCAAGGCTGTCCTCCGATCCACAGCAGAAGAATACATGAGAGGATCGAGACAGCAAAATTATGCCTCGCTGTACGAAGGGATGCACCCCTACTGGACCAAAGGGAAGACATCACGGCAGTACCGGGACTTCATCATGTTGCATGAAACTGTTTCGGAATGCCAACAATATGAACACATAATTACATGCACAAAACGTGATGAAAGCATGCTTCAATGAGAAAACCGTGAAGAAAAATTGTTTTCTCCTAAGTGATCTAAGATGGAACTTTAGCAGGGGCACGTGTTAGGCAGCACAAGGGAATTTAAAAGGATATTGCTACATAAAACCAACTCTGTTTTAAGAGATGGAGTACGAATCATTACTCACCAATCTATGTGGCAGATAGATTGTCTCTAAAGCACGGTTTACCGATGGTGCATTATAGGATGGTGAATACATCTTTTCATGTTTTAATAAAAATAAAATCAAAATCTTACACTCTTTATAGCTCTGCAAGTTGCCAATGTGAAATGAAAAACAGAATTATTTCAGACTAGAAGATGAAATGAACTGCCTCTTCACTTTTGAGATTTACTATTTTAGTCTCCTACTGCCACAGTGATACCTGCTAGTGGAGACGTATGACTGATGTTTGTCTTCCTTTGACTTCGCTCACACAATCTGTTCTTACCAAGCCCATACATTTCTAAAGAAGTACGAGTGGAAAAAAAAATAATTGAAAGCATCTCATCTGTTATGTTGGGGTCTTACAGTCAAAAGATGTAAATAGTCTCCAGCAGGCTGCTGGCTAAGCCACAAAAACTTGAGGCTCCTGATAAACACAGTGGAGGCAAAAAATGAGATAATTGTATTATTCGTGTCACTGGTTGCAAGCATGTCATCACCAACAAGTATATCGCACTCCCAGTTCTGGACAGCTTTCTTGATATGGCCTGTGTCTGTGAACGAGGTTCTATGCTCACTGTATAAACCTAAAGTTATAATGCCTCCAAACACATCTACTATTTTTTTCTTTAAACTCTAGCAGAAAGAGAAGGACAGGGGAGGGAGGGAGTGAAAATGCAGAAGCTTTAGGAAGAACAATTTCCTTTATTTCTCTAGGGCTCCTTATGCAGTCAATATTGTAGTTTTCGGGGTTCTTTGCTACGACCTTGGGGTCTCTGTGTGGATGGTGGCTGTAAGAGACACACACAGATCCAACAAAACATGTAACTTCATTAGAAGTAGAGCTCAGCCATGACTGGTGCTGATGGAAGTAAATGGAATATTCTGCTGTACTCATTCTCCATGCTACTTTAGGGATATTAATGTTGACAGAGTGTACCACTTTTCTCATGCCAGGCTCATTCATAGCTGCAGAAGCTATTAGGAATCCATGTTTACTCTGCACTGTGGATTTCCTTATTATCAGGGACTGGAAAATTCTCATTTAGCAACTGTAATATGTGACCAGCGTAATTTCCAACAACTTCAGTCTCATCGTGTAGCACTGCCTGCCAGGGTTAATCATCATCAGGCCTCCAGTATGACTAACTCAATTCTCAACTGCATTTTATAGCTGTTTTTTTACCAAATTCTCTGTTCTCAATATGTGTATTTTAACTAGTTGAGAAGAGATGGTAACAGCATCAGTTCTGATTTCTCTTGAAATACGTATTTACTAGTGTGGTACTTGCAAAAGTTACAGAAAAAGATGTGAGATTAAACGTAAGTAAGATGGGCCTGATCAAATATTACATAATTGATATATTAAAGACATTCTCTCTTACATCCACTTGTGATTTCAAGAATAGCTTTGTAATGTCATTAAATTCTCAAAGATGCTCTGTCAGAGGACTGTATGTCTAGAAGCAGAACTCTTTTAACACAGAAATGTTACCATTTTAAAAGAAATAAATTACAGACTTGCCAAAGACATTAATCTAAATCATCTTGGATACACCTTTGTGCACTCCTGCGATGCATCTAGTTTGCTGCTTCTAACATTGCAAGGTTAAACTTTAAAAACATGTTGAGCTCAAGCAATTTTTTTTTTTGAGAAAAAGAGAAGCAGAGCAACGAACAACTCAAAGTAGTAACTTAAAAACCAGATCACTGTCAAGACAGACTTTTAAAAAAGTTATACTCACCCTGACAACTTCATTCAAGTTTTGATTATTGAGAATTTCCCTTCTAAGAGGACAGGATATATTAAAATTCTATGAGAAGAACTAGTTTTGCTGCCACAGAAATTGGAATTTGTATTGTTTGAACAACGGAAATGGAAACTTCCTAAAATGACCTTAAGGTCTATTCACAAAAAGTAATATAAAGCAGTGGAATTAGTGTATTTTCATAAGAAAACAGAATCAAACTTTCTGTGATACTGGCAGAATTAACAGCATTTTTATCACTTACATGTAACAAAAGTATACAGTACAACACAGTTTAGATGCAGATTTTTTTTTTTTTTTAAAATAATAAAGAAAGGGCTATCTGCATATTGTTTTCTGTTTGACCAGCATCTTATGATGCATGCATTCACTTTCTGTAAGGTCATTTTCTTGGGGAAAAAACCCACATTGCTTAATTTAATACCACCACTTTAATTTATAGCACTAATAATCTATTAGTTGAAATACACCATTACTCCAGTTGTCCAGATTACTGTATTTTGTGAATAGACAGCAAATTTATCTATCCTTATCACCTATGTAAAAATGACATCCTTCATTAAGAATTTTGTGGGATGAAAGCTTCTTACAGACGACACAAATAAAAATGGAATGAGAAAGGGTGGGAAATACAGGGAGTAAGGTTGGATAAGTAAATCACAAGGATAGAGGAAGAAAGTTAATCCACCTTGGAAACACAGTGTGCTATCATTGTTGTTAGTTGCGTCCATGTCTGGAAAAGAGGCACTAAGAGGTAATCTTCCACAATCATTCTGGTACAGTGGGCAATGGATAGCACCATCTTGAGGCAGTGGATGAAAAGGCTGGTGCATGGGACTCTTTTTCAGAGCTTTAAGAGATGAATTCCTTTCTGGAATGTCTGGAAGCAGCTCAGTAATAAGTCTGTGTAATATACTGTTGTCGGGCAAGCTTCCCCGTCTTTTTTCAGCTTTAATTTGGTCACAGATGTCTTTAAGTGCAGAATCTAGCGCTTCAAATACAGATGACTTGCATTTCTTCTTTTCAGTTTGTTTTTTAGGAGTTGCACTTTTTTTCCTCCGGAAAGGCACTGGACTGACTAGGAATGCTATCTTAGAGAGGCCAGATTCTGCTTCTTGTCTCCTTGGATCTTCAGTGGTTTCTTGTTTAGCCCTTTCATGTTTTAGCATGGTGGTGAAGCGGGTGTAGGATGCTGGGCATCGCCCTTTGCAGGAGCTGATGAGATGCCGGTGGTGGTGGTGGTGGTGGTGGTGGTGATGGCCTGATCCATAAAAGCTCTCAGATGACGTGAAGGAAAAGTGGTCAAAGTCACTTTCACTACAAAAGGATGAACCCTCTATCTGGATAAAGTCACTGAGGTCAGAAACCACTCCATCTTGATCACTGTCTGAAAAATCCATATGCGATCGTTGTGGCTCATCACTGGTCACTTCAATATGAATTGGCACCAGGGTTTTAGACTTGTAGCTCCGTTGTACCTGAGAGGGGTGTCTGCCTTGATTTTCTTCTTCCAGCAAGGATTCGATAGAAAATCGCCTCTTTGGACATAAACCATTTTTAGGAGGCTCTAGCGTAACAGCTGACAGCATTTCATCACCTAGGTTTGGCATTGATTTTGACTTCTGAATTAACTTTTCAAATTCCGATATTCTGGTTGGCACCATGTCTCTAGGCACCTCTTCAGTAGAAGACTCTCTCCAGCCTTGAAGAATACCTTTGTGCTGTTCTTTTTCATACTGCAGTATTCTGGACTTCACAGAACAAATCACCTCAGAATTCATCAAGTCCTTGCGATTGATGCGGTGCATCTTTTTGTACATTTTTAGGAAACCTGGGGCATCATGTGCGGATCTGTGACGAACTCTTGACCTACTACTACCACGGCCCTCAACATACGGGGAGGTCCAGTTCATTGAGCAAACTTCTTTGGAGTCCTCCTCACATAACAGAGAGCCCATGCTTTCAGACTTGGCCTGTGCATCAGGAAAGCTATCGCGATCATCTGTTAACAGATCGTCACAGCTACGAGATTTTCTCTTTGGAGAAGCAGTTTCTTCTGTGCTGCTCCAGACTTCTGCATTTTGACGAGTCATTTGCCAGCCATTCTTATAGCTGATTGCCCTTCTTGAATCATTTGGAACAGCTAAATGTTGTCTGTAAGTGCTACAGTAGTCTAATTCATTTGAGGTGTTGTGGTTGTGCACTGAATAACTTAAAAGGGATGGATGTACTTTGCTAATATCCCCACCTTTATAATCCATAGAGCAGCATGGTAAAAAAGAGACATTGCCAGAAATTAAAAGATTCAGAAAGTTGGAATTAACATCAGTAAGTATTAGAAAGACTAGAAAAGAGACAGCAATTAATGCATCCATCAACGTAGGTCAGAACATAGGTTGCTACAGCCTGGGGCAGCAGAGCTAATAATTAAGTTATTTTCCAGCTGTAGAAATGTACTCATGATAATTTGAACATCAAAAAGAATTTCTTATGATTTACAGAGATGTTACCCCCTTTCCCCCCCCCCTCCCCAAAGCAATGTAAGAAAACAAGCTTTAACACTGATTTTGAAGAAGGTCAACAGACAATTAAAGCTGCAAAGGATTTAAAGGTGAAGCCAAAGAACAAATCTAGACCTCAGTCAAGTATTGACTGTTCTACCTATGCATTCTGAACAAAGCTGTTCAGAATTTGAGCTGTATAATGCTCGGAGAGTTCACAGCAACTGCATATTCTAAGATAATTAAGATAAAAGATAAATCTTTATATAAGATCAAGTGGGAAATTTCTCCAGTCATTCCTAGGTAGCCTGTTCTCACCCTGTGTGATAGCACTGAAGGGCATGGTGTTTTCTACAGCTTATGGAGTGCAAAACAAGGCGGCTGAGGAACTGCTATATGGGTGTAGAGGAAGATGGATCAGTTTACTGAGCCTAACCAGCATGTAGAAGAAACAATAATTCTTAGACTGACTTCTAGAACAAAGCCTGAGTTTTCAAGCAAGTTTTAAGACATATTTTTATGTGGATGCTAGATCTAGAAGTCACTATGGGACAAATTTGGAACTGTGGTCTCTCATACTTGCATTGAACTTTCAAAAACGGTCTCAAGTGGCAACATTCAGTTCAGGACTCACGCTTCAAACAGTTCAATCTGCTTTCTAGAACAACTTGAATCTGGATCAGAACAACTTGAATCTGGATCAGAAACTGAAACAATTGAGTTAAAAATCCACGCTAAGCAAACAGCTTAAAAAGTGCTGCTGCTTTAACAAAATGGTTAATTCCAAGAAAAATTAACATTCTAGTAGGTTTCATAATGCTGGGAGAGAATGGAGTGACACAGCTAGGTCACCTTCCAAAAGTTAATTAGCTGTGGTAGATGTTCTTAAGGGAAGGATTTTCAAACACAAGAAGTGTTTAAGTCATGGTAAGTGCTTATTATTGGTGGTGTAGTCAAAGGCAAATGCAGGTAAATGGAGTTTACCAACTGCCTGGCCTGGTACACCAGATGGATGTGTTCAGCCACTTTTTAAATTACTGCTGTAACACTGGGTTTAAAATACGTTTGCTCCTCCATCACTTCACTCTTAATATTCCTCGCTGCTTTTCCCTGTCTGATGCATTCTGTTGCAGCCTGGATATTATGTTCTTTTCAGAGGGAATTTACTTTTACAAAGGTTTATACAGTCCCTAACAGGCTGATTAGCATAGCTACAAAATACAGCAATTAAATGAATAATAGTAACTTAAACAGGAGACATTGTATACAATATTCCTCTGTATATTATTTCCATGGTATGTTTTACTGGAAACCTTTTGTCTTGCTAAAAAAACCCCACCCAAACCCCCACACCAACAACTGATTGAATTATCTCTGTTCTAGAGAGACATGGAGAACAGTAATAGAATGGTGAGTTACTTGGAAAAAGAAGCTAATTAGATTGTATATGCTGTACTAAGTACTGCAAGGATTTATAAAACAAAAAATCAGACTATGGATGTTTGCTTGATTAAATTAGGTCCTGATAACTGACAATGTCTAAGACATCAGCTATGGATTTGAAAGGTCTACTATCCTGGAAACACATCTTTAATCTTATATGCTATTTGTCTTGATTTACCTTCTGTATATACTGAAAACAGTTTCAAAACCACAGTAATCTACTAAGAGAGCAGGGGAGTTAATAAAACTTTGTAGGTTTATATGTTGTGGTACAAATCATAGTCTTCATTTAGTCAGTTTTCTTTTGTCGGAATAAGGAGTTGAAACTCCTTGGAAAATCCTCGTTACAAATCCAGCTCTTCAGCTTAAAATTACACACGTAAGAATAAACAAGTTAGCCTTTCATGAAAGGCCAAAGCGGTTGCTTCATACGGTACGTCTCCCAGTGAAGTGCACTGAGCAACAGCAGACAGTTGCTTTTACTCCCAATGTATTGTACAACACATCATCAGTATGTTTCTGCTAACAAATATGATCTCCTCTTACCTTTTGCTCTTGATGGAGAAGAAGGAGACGAGCTAGTTAAAGGCTTTCTAATGGTGGTGTATGGGCCTTGCATATCCGTACGGCCCAGGCTAGGCCTGTTTGCGTTCTGATCACTGAGCACCCTCTGATGACTTACAGCAGGTTCTGACTTCCTTCTTTTTCTGTAGTCACTTGCAGTACTTGCAGAACTACAGAAATAAGCGGTATTAGCAGCAGTCTAATTCTGAGATCAGAATTCAGGAATTTAAAAAGCAAGCTCATAATTATACTATTGGTTTATAGATTAAACGATGCCAGAACAAATAAATCAAAAACATGTAAAGGGAAGAAGCACTGGTCTCGGACATCTTACAGCATATTTCACAGAGAAAAGCCAAATTTCTTCTTCACCTGATTGTTTTAAAGTTTTATACCAAATTGCGATGTCATTTTCATAGTGAAGGCTTTGAAATAAATGCATTGAGTTTTTTTACACTACTTTTTGGTACTAGCGGTTCAGTGCAAAGAGAGGAAAAAGACAGAGACTTGAGAGCAGATGAGGTAGAATGCTCAGGGAAACAGCACTGAAAGTGCTGCAGGCAGTAAGGTTAAATGATAGGTAGCTGCAATTGAGACAGAAGCTCAGGAGTGACAGTGGAAGGACCCATAATACAGCATGGTTTAATTTGAATGTGAACAATAAGTCCTTGTAAAACAGAAGTAAAATCTACACTTCAGTATCAAAATACGAACACCGTCTCCATGCATCTCTCTATTTTGTCAGTAGCTCACAAGGTGAATGTTAAAAATCTGACTCCTTGCAACATCTGCCGGTTTCAGGTCACAAAGAAAACCCTCAGCCTGTATAATCTGTGTCTTCTGAAATCATATATTGTATGTCTTACCTAGAGGGCCTGTCCAGGCCTTTGTCTGTTGAATAGTGATGATATAAGGAAGTCTGTGGAAACAAACATATCAATCTGTTATATGTCTGTGTTTGAAAAAAGGGGTGACAATTTCTGCTTATCATGTTTGATTATGCTTTGTTACTCTGTGACAAAGCCTATAAAACAGCCTATGATGATTAACATCCTGGGCACTCCAGCATAGATACTGCAATGTTTCATGAGAATAGTTAGGCAGTTTTTAAAAAGCATCAGTAGATTTCATTTCATATTCTACTTCAGTAACTTTTTTTCTTTTAAAGCGCCGCTAAATAATGATCCAGAGTCATGCTTCTCTATACCCTTTTAAAAATAGATACAGAACAGCTGAAATAAACTTTTGCTATAAAAACGTAAAACTCTGAAAGTAATTCCTTCATGCACAAGTGAGGTCTGCAGAGCTTCTCCTCCCCCCACCAGTCACTCACCGATATCCCCAAATCAATTATAGCCAGAAATTTTTGTAAATCCCATGATGTTTGTGGCCAGTTGCTGACCACCTTATATTCCTAGTAAGAACAGTTCTTATCACAGAACATTAGTCGTTGCTTATGGAGTTACAGAAGTAGCTACTGCATGAACCCTGGAAGATGGAATGGTATACTGCTCCGTAATTTCATTATTGATACAAAGTCATCCTTAAATGACTACTAATTTTAAATCAACCATTTCATACATTTCAAGGCTGCAGTCAGAATTGAGTAATACTACAATTCTGATAACTAGGTATGAATCTAGAATGAACTGCATGGTCCCCAGGGTATTTCTTCATGGGTACAAAGCAGTGTGGTTCAAAAGTTAAAACCTGACACAAACTCCTGGCGTGTCATTTCAGAGCCAACCCGATGGACTGGAAATAGAACTATCATACAGATTTTGTAAGCTGCAGGAACTAGTTTTCTCTCTCTACAGAAGCCTTTTAGACTGTTTCTCCGTATGGAAGACTCTTCATAGCCTTTTCTCTGTACAGAAGGACTGCAGAAGTAATAGCACTCATGGCTTGTGTAAGTGCTTTTTTTTGTTAGATATTCTTTTTTCCACTGATTTGAATTGTAAGTTCATGAATAGGACTTCACCCAGATTTGTTAACTGACACTTACGTATACTTCTAGAAGTCCCCTGTAGTCTAAGAATATTTGGGAAAAGATTTCATGGGGCTGTATACTTGAAATGACATTCTAGAGTAACGGTTTAAACTACTTTTACAGATGGGGTACTATAAAGACAGTATGATTGTTCAGTTGGCGTTCATTTATAAATAGGCTTTGTTATTTAAGATCTGCATCATATACCAAGTGATCCCATCAGGACATTAACTGAAGTTTTAATTTCTGGATTATACTGAAATTTATTACACTGTGAGGCAGGGAGAATCACACAAACATGATACAATAGGGAACAAATGTTATCTAAAACTTGAGCTAAGGTCATGCCGATTTTCTCAGTAATTTTTAACTGTAGATTAATTTAAATTACATTAAAAATCATGTAAAAAACACTTCTGGCTTTTGGTAAGAATGGCAGCTGAGATATAAACTGTTAAAAGATGTTAATAATTCAAAGACTTGAAAGTTACTTTCCAGACAAAAGTCCTCTATAACTTAAGGTGATCTCTGGATAGGGTTTCAAAATGTTTATTTTTTCTAAAAAGAAAGTTCTTTTCTTTTTGGACAAGTATTCAAGTATTTCTTCTGTGTTACTACCTATTACTACTATTATTCTCACCGTTAAATGCTGTTATGTTCCAAAGCTCTAGTTTGGATCAGAATAACATGCTGCATAAACACAAAGGTAGAATCCCTCCTCAAGTGAGACTACAAATCCGAGGTAAGTGATCTATAAAGAACGTGCTCACTGCAAAAACCAGTAACACGAACCTGACCACTAGAAATGGCAGAACTAGGTTCCCAATACTTCTCTCAAGTCATACTTGGCTCAAATTGTAAAATACTGTGGCACAACTAGCTCTAACATGGATTTCTATTAGATTAAGCATTGTGAGCGTGCGCAGCTCTTGTTCCTCTTGATTTCAACAGAAATTTTGAAGGCAACATATTTTGGAAACAACTTTTGGTCGTAACATTGGCAAATAGGGTTATGGCAACTCTGGTATTTCACCAAGCAGCAGCATAGGAACTGGCCTGTAATTGAAGGCATTTAGTTTCGGGCCCATTTCAAGGCTTCTTGGTGATCTTGGACAGTTCAACGTGGCATGTTTTCATCCCACATACTCTCACATGCTTTTCATTTGGGGGGAAATCTCAAAGTAAGCACATGTCTAGGAGAAGAGGAAACCCCAGGTTTTGGTTATAACTGCTTCTTTGTTTTCTTACAATTTATTTTGAAATGAAATAGACTACTGGTCTAAATCATGAAGCCATGAAGATTGTTCCACTTCATTGTTTTAGTCACTTCTGTGTTTAAACTTGCTAGTCTTTGCATCTGTTCAGAATGGAAGCAATGCAAGACTTGGGTAATACCTCTAAGAGACACGTGCTCTAGGAGTGATGCATCTTTGCAATTTAAAGTCTCTTTTTCAATATTCTGTCACCCCATTAGAGGCAAAGCTGAGGCAGTTTCTCTGCTGCTGCTGCAATTCTTGCCTGATGGATACTGTTCAATTGTTCCTATCAGAGCTCAATTAGCCCCAAACCTCTGAAACTGCTTCCAAACAACAAATGTGATTCTGTTGTAATGTGCTACATTGTTCTGTGTGACAAATATTTTGTTTCATAATAAAACGGGAAACCAAATAAATAGATTTGCTCTTTTTCTCACCCTTATCCTTCCACTGCTGCACAGTATCATGGATTTTCAGGTTGTGGAAACTGATGCTCTAGTTCTGGCTATGTACAACTGTGCTTCAGTGACTTACGCTATGGACAAAAGAGGGGAGCTAGAAATAAAAGCTCCAAAAATTACTTTAGCGCTACGCTAAAAAAAAAGGGCTACTTGTTATGCAGTCATTTTCAGCTCATCCAGTACAACCTCCAGACACATTAGAGGAGACGTGATCTCCTCTGTTCATCTGCATCTCGTTTACAGTAGAGAATGACATACATGCAACCCACTGTGTGTGCACTAGAGTAGGAAGGAGAAAGTGGCATTAAAAAAGTATCAGTGGCAATATGTCCACCTGCTAGGAATTACTATTGTGTTTATTCTGTGTAAATTAACATGTCCTCAAGCAACACTCATCTGCAATTTCCAGCCTGCGTCTGAGAGAACTTCACACAATCTGGGAATTAAGCTGTTACCAAGAGGAGCAAGGTGAGGTAGTGGGACATAGACCCCGTTCTCAAGGAACAGGGAATTGTGCATCACTGATGTCAGGAGGATGGCGCTCTCAGTGGGGCAGGTCTGCTGTAGCAACGGCCTGTTGGAAGACTACCAACTGATCATGTGCCCAGCTTCTCCCAGTGTCAGGTGTTTCCATCAGTGAAGGTTTGCCTCACTCATACAATAATGTATCTATCCCTTTCCCAGGTGGGTTTCTGTGCAGTGGTGCTCCACACATGCTTTCTTCCATGATGGGGGAGTACACAAGACTGTGGAATACAATCAAGTTTTATCACAACATCTGATTTTTATTAGCTAAATTTGCTAAAACCAACCTATTTTTCTGCAAACAAATGTGAAGTTATTTCTTCCAAGTTTCATTTTCCTAGCAAAACACAGATTTCAAGATTTGTGGTTTTTTTTTTAATCATCTATGATTACATTGTTCTTAGGTAATAAACTAATTATGACACTTTAAAATAAAAACTGATTTGTGGATTTGAAAGTGCAGAACAGAAACAGATAATTGTTCACCGATGTATTTTAAGTACTGTAACCTAGCTCATAAAGTCAATGGACTTAAACATTAAAGACAAGGATGCTGTGAAACAAAAACCATACCATCTGCTCTAGGAAAGGAATAAAGAAACAAACCTCCTTTCCACAGGCAGATTAAATAGAAGCCTGTGTTTTGGAGCCAGTCATGTGAGGGAGGAGGTGTGCTGATGATCATCAGATAGTCTCAGACAGACAACAAACCTACTATTAGCACTTAGGAAATCATCCCTATTTTATTTCCCAGTATTTGGAATGTGTATGTCATGATGAGTGCATTACTGTTCACTTATTCTGTCTAAACAAAATATCGTGGTATTTGTTTTTAAAAATATATTCTGAAGAAGGTATTTATTCCTGAGTCTTTACTGTCCGTACAGTTCCTATTTTCAAGTTTTTCTTTACAATCTCTGAAAGCTGAAAACTACTTTATGATGATTTTCCCACCACTATCCAACTTCAGTGATTTTTAAGATAAATTTCTAATATGATGAGGTCTGTCTGCAATAAAACCATAGAACCCAGCAGCAGAGTTGCTCACACCAACAGCTACTGTAACTACAGTTCTCACATTTCTACACAACAGAGTGAAGCAAAGGCCTCAGGTCTGCACGCTTCCCTACACTATCCACAAAACACACATTGAGCTTGTTCTGGAAGACGCCGGAGTCTCATTTCAAAACTGGCCACAACTATCAACCTCATCTTTGTTGACCAGTCACCACCATGGTCCAGTACCAGCAGAGGAAGGAAACTTGGGCTCTGTTAGAGCTGTTGCAGGAGGTGATACAAACATTGCAGATTAATTGTCATCGCGGGGTTTCTTGCACAGGTGCCAACCCCGGCCATTAGAGACTGGACCGAGACCATCTGTCACACGATACTGGCCAAACAGCCATAAGGCAGTGATTACTTTCCACCACTTGTAATGGCTCCATGGCTATACTGATCATGATGTAAATCCCAAGGGCAGTGTAGATCCCCATTGCCTCCTATGGATAGGAGGGATAAATCACACAACTGAAAGCAGACTGGAGAGAACTTCTTTATCCACAGCATTCCCCAGGCCATAAATAGTGTGTTAGTGATCAGCCTAAGACAGCAAGAAGCATATGTCGTGCCAAAATTGACTGCTGGTTTACTATATGGCTTTTGCTTTCTGTCCTTTACGATACTCTTATCGCCTTGAATGTAACTTGCCCTTTTGCCCTTTCTTTGATGCCTTCTGTGAAGTTTTTTCTATATGAAAGATACTGTATGTTGCATATTCTACAATACTAATTTTTGCCACAGGTATATGTTATCGTATATAGACTGTGTGGAGTTTATACCTTCTACCCACAGGTAGAGCTGCACTGATACGGCATATAGGGGAACGGTGAACACAAACAGTGGATATGGTTGGTTTTTTACTGCTAAGAGTGGGTACCACTGTTTGTAGCTGTCCTGTCAGCTCTTGGGCTTTTACTGACCTGTGATCCCTCCAAGCCACTTCCAGGTGGCCCAATAGAAGACATCTCCCCCACTTCCCCATCTCCAAAGCTAATTAGGCATCTTCCAGAATATTCAGCACTGCCCTATATGGATAAAGGCTGCCTGACAAAAATAATTAAATATTGGAGACAACCACCCCAAACTACCAAGCACAGACTTTGTTGAGTACTTTGATTTGGTTCTACTCAAAAAACCAGATGTTTTCATGCATCCAGGCTTTAATGGCGACTGAAAATGAAGTTAGGAAAAGTAGGCAAAAGTTGTAAACAGGCTTGTTTGCATGATGGTTCTAATACTTTAACAACTTACTTTGAATATTCCACCGCCAGCCTCCCCCTGGAAAAATATTTAATTTGCTGTGGTTTGTGAACATGACTCATCATGTTCAAAAATTTAAAGTTTCAAAATAAAAGATAAATGTCTTTGTAAATTAAAGAAAGAGAAAACCATTATTACTTAATAGTCGTTTTACCCAGACCTACTGAGCATGATAATATTTCAAATAATCATGCTAGGGCTTTTGAATTTTCTTCCTCAATATGTAGACTACTATCAAATATTAGTGAAGGCCTAGAAGATTATTGTCTCAGAGAACTGGGCCCAAATTTCACAACTGTGAAGTTTTTCCAGATTTATAGAGCTTAAAACCAAACCAGAGTAACTTGCAAACAATTAACAATTTAAAGCCACAAGTTGCATTTAATTTTTGGAGAGACTACGGAAGATGAGAGCGAATCACAAATATGAATGAAGTAAAGTCACCATATGAAGTAAAGCTGTCATTACAGGATTCACTGACTTTTGCCCTAACACTCTAAAAATGGGGAGGGAGGGAGGGGAGAAGGAATGAAAGCCTGAATCTCTCCCACTCAGAGTAGGGCAGTGACAGCCCACTACCTGATCTTGATGCATTTTATTTGGAGTAACGACAGTGACTCCTCAATCCTGCAGTTAAATTTACAACAGATTTATTAATTGGTCTTTTACCTAATTAGCAACCTTAGACATAATTACTTAATTGGAGAAATGATAGCTTAGCCACAAAGGCTTTCACTTGACGAATAGAATTTACAGACAGCTATTTTAATAAAAAAGTACTACTGTGCTGATGTATTAATTGTGTCTGAAAGCAATGCACTTGCCCAACTCTGAAGAAGTGGGAATTTGTCAAAGAGTTAGAGACATATGGGCTGTTGTGTAATTCTGAGTGTTAATGTCTGAGAAGTTTTGGGGATAAGGGCTCACAGTTCCTAGGATAATAAGATCAACACCCAAATGTGCTAGTGATCTGGAAAGATATGAAGACAAAGATACAATGATTGTGAATTAGAAATGTCTCATAGCTATTGGAAGGAAACCACTAGATTTTAACAAACTTAAGACATAAATGGTGAGCACTCCAACCCTTCTTCCCAAGAGAATCATCTGAACAAGAATCATTCATTTACCTCATTGGAAACACCAGAAGAACTGTCTTGAACATAGTCCAAAAGTTTTTTAGGTGGCTGCATCATAAAAGCAGAAGTGTAGAGATGAAATGGAGTAGAATCAATGGCAGCAAGGAATGAAACGTGGAGAAGGTGACACAGTTAGAAACTAAGTGTTGACAATGTCAGATACAGAGTGACACATATGGGCAGAATGGAAGGAAGAATGTGTTAACAATATTTTTTAAATTATAAGCATCTTAATAAAATGTTAGTAACTAAGTGGTAAAATTTACAACCAGAATGTTTGAATCAATACTAGCAGTTTTTAATACTGATAAGACAGAAGAGCGTAAAGCATCACAGTTACGTTCTGCTGGGGAAATCTGAATATATTTTATCTTACAGGAGACACTATTCTCAGGTTATCATTATCAAGAAAATATTGTTGACATATTGTTCATCAGAAGAATGTATCTGGACTGTTTCTGCCCACCTAGAGGGAGGAATGACAAAACAGCTTGCATGGCTAGATAAAAGGAGATAAAATGTAGTAAATGAAAATGTGATACCTTATAGACCACTAGACGACAGACTAAACCCAGATATATTTAACTATTTTTCTTTTTATTTTCAGGTGGTATTCAATGGGTAATTTTTTAAATGTTACGATTAAAAATGTTTTAAAAGAATGTATGTGGTTTACTTTCTCTTCTGCCCTCACTGAAGTAGCTGGGAGTTCTGATTTTGGCTTACGGCTAACTACAAGAAGGGACTAAGGTACCTGGTTCCCGGAGTGCTCTCCAGGGCCCTGTGTCAAGTACTTGGGGCTCCTCAAGCAGCCCGGCATGTCAGTAATTAGTGTGCTGAGGGGGGGTTCTGGAGAACTGTCTGCTAGCTAACAGGGAAAGATAAGGATGGGAATGTTTTAAATCCTGATACTCACAAGCTTAAATGCCATGTCTATTTGGGATTTTCTGCCTGTGGGCAGGTGCTTTTGCTTTTTTTCCTCAAGCTGCCCAGGATCCTGGGGAGCTATGAGAATACTTAACCAGACTGAGGGAGTGCTTGGGTTTACTTCCCTCCTTTTTCTGAGGGGGTTTGAACTCCCTCTCTGGAAAGTACTCTGACCACTCTGTTAGACATTCTTCTAGGATGAAGACATCTGTTATCATTTTTCCTGAAGATGTTAGAGTGTACAGGAAAGAATTTGAGCTCCATGGAGCCAGAGAGGGTGTGTGCAAAAGCAAGAGCTGGTGCATCTCCAACCTAGTCGTTAAGGCACTGTGCAGGGAAGAAGTGAAACCTAGTTCTCAGTCTCACTTCGAGGACGTTACTGTTTTATCCTTGTATAAAAAATATAAACAGCCTTTGGTGCTTACATCCAATTAAGCCTGTGGTATTTGCAGAAGAATTGCGAGTGCGTAGGCAACCAAAGGTGAGAAACTGAGATATCTCTGACGTTTAGGTGTTTCAACCAAATGGAGCTTTCAGGTTTATAATTTTAAATGTAATGCTTGCAGTAGGACTAAGGTAGCATCTGTTTGCTCAAGTCCTTTTTTTGGACCTGGCCATTTGTGAAAATCGGAGCAGAACTGAAGTCTGTCTGTTCAAGCAGGTGTCCAGCTTGAAAACAGCGCAAACCTATATCTCTGTTCAGGTACAAAATATGTAATCTGCATGTATGCATATAGGAGAGGGAAAAAAGGAAAAAAAATCTCAGTATTTACTGCCATAAGCAATTTGTATATGGCTGCGTGCATTTAAATTTAGACACATTCCTTCAACGAAAATATATGATTTGTACCTTAGCATCCCTAACACAAACTGACATGTTTTTCTGTTCCGAAAGATTGTTCAAAAATAACCCAGCCAAACGTAAAAGATTTAGGGAGATGAGTAAACATCCCTGTTTAACATGCAATTTGTCTTGTTCTTAAATACTTACACACTACTACTTGTCTAACATGTAGTCAGTATTAAAGCTAGTAAAGCCACTACTCTGGCAAGTTACGGGTCCACTTGAAAAATAATAGTTATATGCATGAGATGACTTTACCGACCTTTCTTAAAAAAAAAAAAAATCATATTAATTTTACTGGCATATATTTGCTGAATTTGGTAATTTCTAAATTCCTTATTATAAAAATATTTTCCCTAATGTTTAAATATTAATAATCTGTCCTCACTTACCGGACGTCCAAACTCCATTTCTGAAAAGAATTTATACCAGGGTTCGTTTTCTAAATCTATGTCATCTGGGTTTATGCGATCAGTCTGGAGCAGTTGTGAAGGAAAAGGGAAGGAAAAGGCACACACTGAGCAAAGTGCTAGAAATGCCATGTCACTTTAACAACACACACATACAAACACAGAACAAATACGGGGAAAGGAATGGAATAAAATCAAAGAATGAAGATGGTAATTAAGATAGAGACTATTCTTGCTCAAGAGCTGTCATTGACTGGTAGCTTTAATACTTTCTTTTTATTCCAATGACTGGAAGATGTTAAACATTTTCAAATTACTCTTTTAAAGAAAGCTAAGAGGGCTCTTTGACCACTTCCGTAAACATCACTGGATTACTTAAGTACATTTAACACTACAAGATTCCTTGCTAAGAAGATGGTTTAAATGACTGTCATCTTCAGCATAGGCAAGAAATTGCCTATCTGATAAGCAATAAAGACATAACTTTATCAGTATTACTTTTGGTCATTCCTTGTCTTCTCACAAAGCATGTTAATTCTGGATCTTGCTGTCTTGAAGCAAGCGCTGAGCAGAGGTAAGAAATATCCATCATGCAGACATGACTATATTAAAAAGCCCCTTCAGCATATGAAGGGGAACTGGTACAGTTTAAATCCTATGGTCAAAAAAATAGGGAACAAAAAGTTATGCATTCCATAATACTTGTTTTAGCAGTATTTTGTAACGCTTTATCTCCCACAGCTTTGTTGACATAATGAAGCATTTTCTTCCACAGTGAAATACATCGTTTTCATCTGAAAATTCTCACAGCAAAGGGATAAAGTAGCAACTGAAAATAGCATTAAGAAAATTCTTCAATGAACAGAAGAATAATTGACAGATTTAGTCAAGTAGCATGAAAACATGACAGTGCAAAACAGTAGAGCTCCCAATGGGATATCTAATCAACTGTAAACTTGGCTGCATTAATTATTTTCTAAATAGCTTCAGTCCTTTGTAGGATCTGATGTAAGCTGTCATGCAGCACAGAATTACAGTAAACTGTTGGCTTAAAGGTCTCTGAAAGAGAGAAAGCCTCTTGTTAAAGATATTTCTGAATTTAAAATTTGGTCCTCCACAACTGTAATTATCAGAACTTGGACACTAATTATGGTGTGACCTAGAAAACAATCCTCAAAAATGAAGAGAGGGTCCTGCATAAAGAATGATACTGGTGATTAAGTACGTAACACTTTTTCGTCCCAAGTCAAGCTGTCACCAATACACCAGAGCAATCACATACAGCTATTTCTGTTTTCTGCAAGAGATAACACTGTGCTCATGACCATTTCAGGTAATTAAACATCTTACAGCACTTTTCTTGCTGCCTTTGATGTTACTGGAACAGACTGCCAACTTTGCTCTGTTGAAAGGTCAATAACCCTTTTGAAACACCTTGGTGCTCACATATCTATGAGCTGTTCATGCAGTATCTGGACACCAACTGTTGTTTTCCAGATTTATCTTCACAATGTCCCTTTCAAGTAAGGGAGGTATTATTCCTGGGAACAGAGTGGGAAGTGAATGCCAGGGATAAACAACTTGCTATGCTCCATAGCAGGGTTAGGAAGCAAAGCTTCTCTGGAGCGTTGCCCCTACATTTCCACCATCCACAGCCATAATTCAGCACTGCTAATGACAACTGTTTCAACTCAACTATATGTACCCATGTCTTTAGTAGAAAAGCACCACAAAATTAGTTTCATGAACTAAGATTTGTGACCGTAATAAGAGACTGTAATTGATTTAAGAAAAAACATGTGATTCTCTTCTACAGAGAGACGAAGGCATGAAGGCAAAAAATGATATTCACAATGCAGAAGATAACTTCATTATACATCAACTTGATTCCCGTTACAGAGAATGCTTGGCATATTCAGAGTTTTTCGCTTACATTAAAAAAAATTCCACAATTTAGATCTAGATAATCTGAGAAGACAGTACTGAACAGTTGCTTTTTTCATCATTTCTCCAAACTCAACTACAGTGTGTTGAAATACTTACAGCATGTTTTCATCTTTATATTATACCAATGAATTTTCACAGAAATGCTAGTATCAACAATTGGGTGCATCTACATTAAATAAATAAATAAACCCCTTGAAATGCATATGGGTGTTGAAATTGTGGAGCTGTTGACACTACAAATCCAGGCCTCCTGACATTACTTGCTTGGGTAGCAAGCAGCAGCCTTGTGAGCCTCAAGGTCCCCTGGATAGCAGCAGCCCCACACCTACATATTGATGGACCGGTGTCCCTTCTTGCAGGGAGCCAGCACACACCATCAGACCAGTTGGGCTTCCACACAGCTAGCCAAGGAGATAAAAATGAGAACGGGAGTTGACTCCCCTTTTATTTTCAAATACTCTTGCAATTAGCTGAAAGCTTAAAAATCCCCGCATTTCTGCTTTTAAAGAAAAAACTAGAAATAGTGTATTTTATGTAGTTTCCAAGTTTTTGAGTTCTCCTCATGCAGTGGTGTGCAAATAAAATGAGAGTGTAAGAAAGCATGTAAAGCTAACTCCATGCATACAAGTCCTACTTTGATTTACAACTTGAACTGCAGAGGGCAGCAAACAAAAAGAAACTGAGCACTGAAGTCTGCAAGTTCACTGCTGGCTGGCGGTTCTAAGACAGGACTCTGCATTCCCTGTGCTACCAAGATCAATACACAGGCAATCGATTTCACTTGGCTTTTGGATTCAATTTTGCTGATGGACCTTTTTCTATTATCTTCCCTTCTAAGAGACTTAAAATGAACGAACAAATCATTTTGATTTAAAAAACTGAACTCTGCTTGGTCTCAACAAAGTCTCTCCTAAGCTGCTTAAATAGAAGCTAAAAGCAGTAAATTCCCTTTTTATGACTTGTCAGTCAAAGCAAGTCACGTTCCTATACTCTATGCTTCATGTAGTCATTTAGTAACATTTTCATTACTTGTTGAAAATATGCTACTAAACACCAGGAAGTAACTTTTTGCCATTTGCATCAGATGGTCAACATAGCACTGCATCAACATATAGAACAACATTGCCATTTAAAAAAATTACATCTATAGTGCTGCATGCAGCTTTGCCTGTGCTTGATTTGATATACACAACTAGACATTCGCAGGTAATAAGCAAAAGCGTGCATTAAAACTGGTGAGTTAAATGGTTCTTATAACAATCTGCACGGTCAAATTAATATTTTGCATTTGCAAGTTCAGACACGATACTGAGGCCTCTTTGTAACAATGGACTGAGATGTCTGTTGCACACTTGACTTTGGCATTTCATTAAGCTCTAGACTTTGCTTTTGCTTTTCCTTATTTCTTTTTTTGGACTACTTTTAAACAGCTGTTGTAGCTCCAAGTCCACTACCAGATTGATTTAGTCTCTCCATATCTTTATGAGAAGACATTTTTTTTAATGTCATATCAAAAGATACCTGTATTTAGAATTTCTGATTGCTTTTTAAAACACGCTGAGAAAATTTTTTTAGCTGACAAAGTGTTACTCAAACAACTCAACTAGCACCAAGCAGTATATTCTGATAACCAGCTTGAGATCTCAAAGGCAACCAAACCTGCATATTCTAAAGAAAATTTCAAATTTTCCACTACAGTAAAAAAAACCAACCCAAACCAACAGATGTACATCATGGGGCAAGCCCAGTCTATTTCTGGTATTTGACGAAACAGTAATGTTTTTTAATTTATTCTCATAATGAAATCCTGTTGCATATAATCTCAGCAGAAAAATTGTATACTGAACATATATAAAAAAATCTAGAACTAAAATTTAACCTGACAGTTTTATCTGACTAGCACATGTGTACTTTCATGTTTAGACTAAAACACCTAATGAAAACAAAGGCATCTGTTGCTTGAACCAATTTTACAAAGTCTTTCCTTACAGTGACACTAAGATTTTTCCTTACTTGCTTTACTGCAGAAATACAGAAATGCACATGTATGAAGGAATTACTTCACATATACAAGGTTGAAACTAGTAAAGAATAAAAATTTAACTTCATATTCATACAAGTAAGATTAAATTATTACACTGCAATTTACTTATTCATTGAAAGTAAACATCCATTTTAGGAAATAAAACCATGGTTCAGATGACATTAGAGAAAAAGAAGAGTGTTTTATTCAATTGCAGTCATTGGAGATGGAAACATACATCAGAACAACTTAGGTACCACCTTAGCAGTGCTACGTTATTAGAATAAATGGTAACGTTTTATGGGCTTATCGAAACCGGAAAAAACGAGCTGCCACATCATTGCTTGGAAGACTATTCAACAGCTTAATGTCACTTACTTTAGTTGTAATCTCAAAGGACCAATCCAAAGCCTCTCCTTTTTGTTCATGTTTTATACTCTTACAAGTTCAAACTGCAGAAGAAAAACCATTAACTTCCTGTTTCATGACATAAGGCTGCTACATGATACTGCAGCTTGAAATTACACTCATCTTTTTAAATCCATAACAAAGATAATCATCTATCCCTAACCAATCTATCCATTTAATGTTTATTACTAGGTCATTTTTTTAAGGTTTATCATTTCTCACATCCTTTGACCTACTGAATAGGATCTGCTGAATAATACTTCCCTCTAAATGTTTAGCTTTACATTGAATCTCTTTTTATTATATTCTTCCCATATTTATAACCTCCACATTAATCACAACTGGTTCCAATGTAGTACCTATGTCAATAAAGGGAATGCTGATCTTTCAAACTGCATCTGGCCTGTTTATTATCATATAAGGAAGCTGTAAGGGTTTGGGTTTTTTTTTTCCCAGATCATTTTGCCATCAAAACTGCAATCCTGTAGACATGGAAATGATTTAATTTTAGCAAAATATTTTAAGATTTGGAGTGTTGGGAGAAACTCTCTTTGACTTTTTTGGTTTTGGCAAAACTAATAAAGTAAGACTTTCTAGTTCAGGTGCTATAAATGTCCATCTTTCACAATATTAATGAACTATATTTATATTCCATATTTTGATTAATAGTTTCTTTCAGTATAATCAGAACAATTTTTCAGACATTAAAAATCAAATCTTTTGAGATTATCAAGATGAAAGCCTTAACTCATGCAATACTGACACAGTTGAGAATTTGGAGTTCTCATCTGAATTTGGAACTAATGCATTGTTTTCAGATGTCAGCTTTTCCTATACACACAGAAAAATCTTTTGACCTACTCTGCTGATCACCCTTTAAGAAGTTGTGAGTTTTGCTTTCAATATCCCATTTGATGAACACAAGGAAAGCAAATGCTTTAGTGAAACCAAATCTTTTTCTTTTTGTAATGTGGTCCAAAGGAAGTATCTAAATACATAAAGCTAAACATCATCAACAGCAGAAATTCCAGACTGATAAAACTTCAACTATTTTTGTATCAGTTAATAATGTTACACTAGTGTCAGCCCAACTTTTACCTCTTGTATTCTACATTAATCCCTGTTTTCTGATCTTTTACAGCTCTGAATCATACATAAACACAAAATGTCTCCGTTCTGTCCATGAATACTCAGCTTTTAAAATTTATTCTACAAAGAGATGTTTCCTTGTATTTACATCAGCTAAGTCTAAACTTCTAGTCTAAGCTTCAGATGATAAAGTGTGATCTTACCCTTGACTGATGCTGCTCAGTAAGTACAACGTGACTAAGGCTTTTCTCTATGAAAATATATTAAGGACCAAACAAAGCTCAAAACCCAACCTCTTGATTAAGAACATAAAAACCAAAATGCATAAGGAAGTTAAAAAAAAAAAGGATTCAGGAACAGTCAGCAAAGCTCACTTTTTTGTCATTTCATTAGTTTGCTAAAATTGAAAAATTGTATCTATGATCATTTTCATTAGCACTGCAATTACTATATGAATTATTTTTTTTCACATTATATTAGTAGAAAATGTAATTTATTAGAAAAGCGAGGCCATTCTTGAATCATCACGGTAATTTTCTTATTTTTAACTTGAATCTGCTGTTATTCTTTGGCATTGGAAAAGCTGGTAAATGACCTCACTGTGTATAATGCAGCCACAGCAATCAAAGAAGTGCTCAGAACAAATGCCATCACCTTTTAAATAAAGTTAAGTTCATCTTCACAATAAATACTAAATCCCCTTTAACTACATTGATTAATTAGCAGCTCTTATAGAAATGCCAATTTTCTCTTTGAAAAATTCATCAGTTCTGCAAGAACTTAATTTCACAGAAACACAGCTTAGTATTTTCTAGCTAATGAAAATTATATTCCTGTGAAGACCACAAAAACACAAGGGAAAGGTGCTTAGTACTGGTGTTTCACACTGTTGACACACACCAATATCCTGGAATTCAATTATTGCCTTAATTTATTTTAAATTAGTAAAATAAATTCTGTGAACAAGCATGTAATACAGTAATACAGAAGCAAATAATAATCCAGTATTGATTACATAAACCCCTTCTTTAAAACTGACTCCCTCAACCATTTCAAACTCAAAGTAAAAGACCAAGAAAAGAAAATACTGCCATTGATACGTAACAGTTTTCCTAAAACAAGGAAGTATTGACATAGCACAAAGGCAAATGAGGAAGGCTGGGTGAATGTGTCTTTCAGCAAAGGAAAACTTCTGTTAATGGTGATTTTGCATGCATTAAGCATAGCTTTATCAGACATGCTTGTGAAAAATTCCACAATTGCAATCATTATTCAGAAAGCAGGAATAAAGACTTCTAATTACCCATTAATGTATACTCACTAATGAGAGAGTAATTGAGGCTGGAAAGGACCTCCACAGGTCATCTAGTCCAACCTCCTGCTAAAAGCAGGTCTAATCAGATCAGGTTGCTCAAAGCTGTGTCCAGGTGAGTCTTGAACACCTCCAGAAATGGAGATTGCACAGCCTCTCTGGGCAACCTTGACCAGTATTTGACCAAAATCTCCTTAGTTGTACAATTAGGCACATCCTGAAAATGCAAATAGTCTATTTTTATGCATCAATTAATCAGATATCATATGTGCTGTTAAGACTACTGAAAATGAGTGCTGGAGATGCATGCCAATTAGAAAAAGCAGTTTCCATTAATTCACAGTTCTGCTCATCATCCATTAGGTTTGCACAGTGGTGGTTTTGATTTCTTGGAAATACCAGAAGATCTAAGTTTAGCAAATAAGCCAAACCCCCACTTTCAATACAACCATCAGGAAAGAGCGAAGACAAATTGCGGCAAAATCATATTTGAAAATGGACCTTGAATATTCATCTAAGTAGTTATAATCAGTAGTAAATAATAAAAAGATGACCTCTCACCAAACCTCTTACTGTATTACCCATTTCACTCGTGTGTCTTACCGGTCTTTCATGTTCAAGGATTGATGACTTTCCTGGCTCATACTCAAAAATACTTCTTGGTTCAGAACGGAACTTGCGGGTATCGACCTTTCTGTCAGGGGGATCCCAGTCATTTCTAAATAACAAATGCGAGCAATTGAGTTAATTTACTGTCATCGCCATCTGTTTTACAGCTCCATGCAAGAGAAACACACAAACCCAAATGAATTTCAGAATGGTTTCTCTTTCCAGGTTTCAGTTGTGAAATGTCTGGCCTAGCATCCCAATGTTTTAACCACTGTATCATCTTAACCTGTTTACAGCAGGTATATTCAGTACAGCAGGAAAAATACTAGGGATGTCCAGCCTGTATGATGACTCACACTTTTGTTATAACTGGTAGACCAGTTTAAAAACATCCCTGACATACTGTGTCAAAATACCATGACATGCCTTCTCAAATTGCAAATTTCCTATCCTTGTTTTATGCACTATACTAATATAGGCAAGTGGTAGATATTTTTGGTATCATACAATAAGATAGTAAGTCCATATTGAAAAAGTTACAAAATTTTCTGAG
>VYZV01027587.1:1817-32694 GCA_013401275.1 Pandion haliaetus | reverse complement strand
TGCTTTTCTAAGATATATTAAATAGATTAGAAAATAAATGCAATGTTTTACTTTAGTATGATACCTGTCGGTTACTGTTAACTGTGGGGTTTCTAATGGAAGCTCCCTAAAGTGCACCGAGCCATATTTAGTGTTTAGCAAAAGACAACATACTGCAAACAAACTGCATGAGGTGCACTGGGCGATTTTGTGTTACAGAGTTGCTGCTCAAGTGAGGATAGCAACTTTAGGAGGTAGGGAATAAAACATTACAGTGATTTGTTGCTTCAGATAGAGAAAAGTTTCTGTACATTTGTCCACCCACTAGCTAGTAAAACTTACTAGAAAAGACTTTTATAAGAGAAGGTGTTTGAGAACTAATTTCAAATATCTCACTGAATGATGTCTAGAAAAGATTGTCTTCTCAAACATTTGAACAAGTAGGCAACACAGCAGAAGAAAAACTGTTTGAAAGTAGAAACAGTTTAGCCTGAACTGATGTTGGAGTATTTTACCTTAAAATGTAGAAAGATTAGTAAACAAATGCTGCACTGAAAATTTGATTAGTAGGAAATCAAGCCTGTGTGAGACCTCATATATATAGGTGGGAGGAAAACTGGGGGAAAATGGTGAAATTTTGTGTCTCATTAAATTAATTTAGAACTCAGTGTTAACTAGGCCCTTGCTTATGCACATCTTCAATATGTAGTTTTAGCCATATGAAAACAAAACAGATGTTCTACATTGGTTTTTTTACATGTCTGTTATCATGTATCCCATATAAAGAATTCCGGCTGCAATTTCAGAACAGTGAAACTGTACAGATACATATATATTTGTGCACATGGATTTATAGCACATGTCTTTGAAGGTAACTCGGGATTCACAGCCACACTTCTCAGAGAACTTTATGTGCTATTGGGATATGCTACAACCTGCGTTTAGAAAACAATCACTGACTACATCCTATACAGTTCCTGTGATACTCAAATTCTCTGAGCTTTTAACAGTGAGACAGCTATGCATTTAAAGAGTAACACGCACAAGAGCAGCATGTACAATTTTTCTCAGGCATTCATATCTTTAACAGGTTTTGGAAGCTATAACAATTTGTAAAAATGTAACTACAACTGTGGGGACTTACTATGAATCTTGAGTGTCTTTAAATAGTTTGTCTGATGTCTTGGATATTGATCAGCATGTAGCTTAGTTTAGGTGTGAAGGGGAATACTTTTTTATGCAGATGTTCAGAGATTCAGTCTTTCTATTTTCAAGATTTTGTAAGCAATTCTTGTTTGTAGTAGCATTCAGTACAGTTGGGACTGCATACCAGAGACACCAGTCGTCTCAGAACCTGAGCAATCCTATCCAAAAAATTAGTATTCAGTAAACATGCAACTGCAATAGAAGAAAAGGTTTCTAAATGCCCATATTTGTTCTTTGCAACTTTGCTGTTACTATCCCATCCTGGTCTTTGGAGATTTCTTTTTCTTTGTTTTTATTTTTAAAAGTCAGTCATCCCAGCAAGCATAACATCTCTGCTCTAGTCATACTGGTTAGAGAAAAGAGGCATGAACTCCCTGTCTAATAACATTCACTACTTGACTCATTAAAACTTCCAAAGCAGAGGATTTGCTGCAAAACTTTAAAAATTGCTGCAGATGATGTCACTAGTGTAGAATAAGACACAGAGAAAGGAAAGAAAGCGATAGCAGATGAAATCCTCAGAAACAAACAGCATGCTTTTATCTTAACAATAAAAACAAAGATAAATGTCAGAAATATGTGCTCTGTGTTCAGATTGCTTCCATATGTTGTTTCAGAGTTTTCCTTCAAGTACATTCATTAGAGATGCTAGTGCTCCTGTCTCCGAAGAGCACCCCAAACATTTTCTGTGAGAGCATTTCTGAAAATATTGCAGATGTCACTTAAGACTCAGAATGCCTTTGTGAGGCAAGGAATATTTATACCCTTTTTACAACTTGAATTCCCTGAGAAAAGGACACTGGGGAAAGCAGGAGCTATTGCTGTGCAGAACTTCATGCCCATAGGGCTTTTTGAATGTTGTATGCTTACCATGAAGGCTTTTCAATCTCTTACAGTGCTAATTTTGGGTTGGAATGGTCTGGAACTGCAAAATTGAACCAATTTCTGCTGCTCTATAACCTGTTTTCAGCCAAACACAGTAATGCTCCTTCCTCCTTCTATGTGAAATTAGCAGTAGTCTCTTGACATTTTACAATCAATCAAAATATTAGGGAAAGAAAATAATCTGAAGAGTATTTGCAAAGCAGTATTCTTCTAAAAGAAGAATTTTAGTTTCAATTTTTTCAAGTATTATTTGTTTTCCTATCCTGTGTCCATCCATCTTACCATTGTTTCCACACCTTCCTCCCGTCCATTAAGAAATGTGACTAGCGTTTCTCATGTGTAGCTTTTTCTTTTGTCAAGGGAGAATTATGTCTTTGCTGGAACTTAGTGTTTGTAGTTTTTTGCTCGCTCTCTCTGTGCCGCTCTGATTTTATATTACTGATGACACTGTTGAAATATGTTTCTTATTTGGAGTAGAAGAAAGCAGTGGTCCTTAACTCCTCTGGGCTTATTTCATGGTCTTAAATTGCCTTCAACTCCTCTTCCAAGAAAGCACAGTGTTCAACAGAGTTGGATTTCAGTGCCGCTGTACAGATCCTGCCAGGGACTCTCAGCTGCAGTGGCATCCCAGAACCTTCTAATTCCGAGAGGTATTTTGGGTCTCGCTCATGAAGTGCCTTGCGGATGTGAAACTTCGCTTAACTTTATATGGGATATCCTCAGGATATCCTCAAGCTTTATGTACTGCTTAGACCTGTCTAAGCACCAGTGGCTTCCTGCCGAGATACACTGCTTTGCTTGCTTAGGAGAAAGGCAGTGAATGGATGAGTAACTAAGGCCAGTTCATTGTTTGTCAGTGGGAAATAGAGTATTTCAGGCAATATTTCTGGATATGGTTTAGGATGGTCCTCAGGGATGATATATTCAGGGAAGGCTTCTTCCAGTTTCACTTCCAAGCTTTTAATTCTGGATCACTTAAAAGTTTTCCTCTGTTTTTGAAATAACCACCACTGGTTTCATATGTATTTGACCCATTTCAGGATAGCAGTAGCAAGAGCAGCTCCACATGTTTTCCTTAAACTTCTTCTGTCTGTGTACTGGTACTTAGAGTGGCATACGATATAAATATTTTCTTCATTATTTCTTTACATTTTTCCCTGAGGCTAACATATTGATTTCAAAACCATGGTCATCATACTAAAATGGTGACATTAATACATTGGTCTCTGTGGGTAGATTATAATAGACAATTTCAAAATAATTGCCCACTAATATGAGAGGTGGAAGTATATATAGTATTATATTGCTTGTAATGTAACCATTAAAATAACAATTATGTGATAATGAAAAGACTCATTATGCTTTAGTTTATCTTTACATAAAGTTAATAGCTAATGAAAACAGGGAAGATTATATCTAACTACGTTTTACAATACTATTGCACTTCCTGTAAAGACAACATTTTGCACAGAATTGTAGATTTGCATGCTTCAGTAAAGTTTGTGTCCATTCTCTATGTACTTCAAAATATGACTATTTTAAAACCAATGGTTCCAGGTTCTTCTTTATCGAATGGTACACAAAGTCTTCAAAAGAACATTTTTCAAATTAAGTTATTAGAGGTAGTCAAATCTTGCAACATGGCTGCATTGAACAAAAATTTAAAAATAATTTTAGGTCCTTCAGGTTTGATGTGTTAGAATAATGAAGGTAGCTTGACACTGAGTCAGTCAGTAGAATACCATCTCTCTTTAGGTGGATGAGAAATGTTAAATGTATGCATTATCATCTCTGGCATTTTTGTTTTAGTATTTTCTACAACTGAGTAGCATTAGGCACATGAGCAAGTTCCTTTTCTATTGTATCCAGAGTTGGAACATGCAAGAACAAATAGAAAAACAGTGCTTTGACATGCATAGAGAAGCCTCTCATTTTGTATGTTGGGGTATTGAGCTCAAAGATAAAAAGTGCTTAGTTCAGGAATGCTTAGATAGAGCTCCAAAATTATTTTAGTGGCAAGAACATTAATTGGAATTACAAAATTCTGGTATTTGTATATCCAGACCAGACTACACTGATTTTTAAAGATGCAGATCCAGTTTTCAATCCTTTACATATTTTCTAAACATAATGGCATGGCTGAATGTTACCTTTAAATGCCAAACTCATGGCAGTGGGAATTATATCATTTAATCCATTTCACTCCAAAACAGAATTAAGAGATATGAGTTAAGCAGTTATGAACTAGGCATTAAAAATATAATTGCATTGATTTTTTCTAGGTATTATACCAAATAACATCAATAAAAAATTTCTTTGGTCTAACAGTGTGATATATAGCTAGTTTGTGTTAATTGCCTACATTTCAGAAACAAATGGCTTGATTTCTTTATTCAATGAATGAATGAATGACTTGGCCTTCTGCCATTCCTCCACTGCTCAGTGTCTTATCCTCTGTATACCCAGGGAGTGCTCTAGACCTGACTGGGAGGTAGAGACGGTGATAGAAGGAGAGGAGGAGAGTCACAGCTAACAGCTGGCAGCCTCACCGCTGCCAGCAGTCCATGGCAGCCTGCCTTCCCCACCAAGGAGGAAGAGAAGCCTTTCCTATTGAGGGGAGGGGACTGTGGACTTCTACCTTTCTCCCACATTCCTTGCTGCTCTTGCCCGTAGCCAATGGGAAGGCTAAGGCATCTCTGGGCTGCCAGGGTGGGAGTGCTACAGAAGAGAGTAAGGCTGGAGGCTGGCTGTGTTGTTTGGTGCATCCACCTACAGGATTGTCTCCTTGGAGGTGATAGTTCCTGTGTCTTTGCAAAGGTAGAGTTTAAATTTCTGTTCCAGTGAGCTAGATGGTGGGTTGAATTTGTGAGCCTCAGCGTACATGGTTGTATGGTGGTGTTCAGAGCCCGCTTACTGTCTGAGTCGTTGTTCGGCTGCCAGGAGAGCTCAGTACACGCTAAGGCATGTGTTGTCTGTGAAGCCTGAGGCCTGGCCCCAAGCAATTCCTGAAGCACGTCAAATTTTTTGCCTTCTCCTTATGCCCATCTCAGACTCTTCCATTTGGATTAGCTAACTCAAATCACAGGCTGTAATGTTGTCGCTGTACTTCGGTCACAAACTCTTCCTTGTTCATGTTTCTCTTTAATGGGATACTTGTTTCCATTTGGCATGTTTCTTGTTTTGCTTCAAATACTTTTTTCCTTCTCTATCATTACTGATATTTTCCACATTTTTTCCTCTTTGATATCCTACCTCATTGTTTGTAACTGTGTTGTCTATATAGGTTTCCTCTTTCAGCCTTTTGTCCTTTTATTGTGAAACATATTGCCTCGAACTCACCTCCTGTTTTCGGAACAGTCTCTTTTAAAACAGCTCACAGACCTGCAAGGTATCTGATAAAGAACAGCTCTCTCCTCTGTGCCCTTGCCCTTGCGCTTGCTCTTTCACTTGAATGCTGGAGCAGAACACCTGAAAGTCCAATCTGGAATTGCAGATCCCAACTTAGTACATCCAGTACTTAAAACAAAAACAAAATATCACAGTGGGATGTAGAAGCTGTGCATGATTATTTATTGATGATTGTTGGTTACAGGAATTAAAACAGCAGGGAGCACAGATTTTGATCAGAAACCAAGTGATTTTTCTGTACACTTTTTATTGTAAAGTGTGAACATAATATAAACCCATTGTGCTCATGCTGTTAAATGCTAAGCTCTGGCATGACCTGCTGTATGAACAATGCGTGTTCTGTGTTACAAGAGTATGTAGCTCTGCATATGCGAGCATTGTTAAAGTCTTGGAGCTGTTATACAGCAATTTATATATATGAATATGTACGAGCTATCACAAATGCTTCATGTCGGTGCTGAAGTGTACCAAACACCCAGCACAGTGTGATTTCAGTATGAAAAGCAAAGGGTTATGGTGTGCGGCTGCCCAACTGGAGCTAGGACAGCCTTTCTGTGAGCTTGCAGCTCACACTTTGTGTGTTCCATAGTGTTAGCAACGAGCGAGGTCCATGTGGTTTGTTTTGGCTTTTTGAAAGTACTTTTCAATTATGACAGTACAAGATAGCTAGGCTGGCAGTGACTTTTAGGTCTTTCTGTGCCACAGATATAATTTATTTGCTTTTAGTTTTTGTAACATCACCAACTGTTAAGGGAATTGATGTTTAATACGTTTCTAAATAAGTAAAACTATAGTATAAATAAATAATGCCTGGTTTATTAGTCCAGGTGTTTTCAGCATCGCTGAAAGTGGTTTGATGACAGCCACCAGCACTAGCAGTGGAAAAAAACCTGATTTCTCAGTGATTATTATCATTATAATAAACCATAATTGAAAGATTACAAAATTGATTCTTTTAAAAATTAATGTTGCATGAGTGAGCAGGCTCTGTGGCATTCAGATTTTTTCAGTGCTACTTGGAAGGAAAATGGCTTGTTTTATTTCCTGGCAGAAAACTGCTGATTTTCAAACAATCACATTAGAGAAAACAGTCCCAGAGGGTTACAGGAGACAACAGACCTATGTCATTACGCTTTACCCTTTCCTGATGGGTTCGGAGAAGAGCCAGAAACAAAAGAAAGTTACATTCATTATTGAGAGAGCCTTGGGAAAATCTATTTGGCCAAGCAATTTTGCATGAAACGAGTGAGGAAATATTTGACTGCAAAGAACATAAACTCCTTCCATCAATATGTAATTTTCTGGATCCATTTGTCCAAGTGATTATTAAGAACAGTTTCTAAATTTGCAGTGCTTTACAACTTCAAAAGGCAGTGAAACGATTAACTAGTTAAATAGACAGAAGTGGTTTTTTTAATAAATAAATAAATAAAAAAGACCAAAGTAATTTGTAAGAGAGTTCAAAGTGCAAAGTATTGAAAACAGCAGGAAACCTGACGACCTGGAATAGCAATCGTACAGTACCATCCACCCAATCAGGAAAGTGGAAACCACCAATTTATCTTTGATGATTTCCTGTAAATATGCCCTTTGAGGACAGATTGCTCTGCCCAGTCATGTGGAAAAAGCTCAGAGTTACATCTCTTCTCACCACAACATATGGATCTCGGCAAGCCCTGCTTCTCCATTTCCTAATTTATTCCTCAGGTGGAAAAGTCTGAGCAAAAATGTAGTGAAATATTGTTGCAAAAATGCTGGTTAGCATCTTTCAAACCTGGTCGGTTTGACTGGAAAACAACATTCTGAGGGTTTTTTCCCAGTCATTTTCTTCAGTAAGGTCTGCACCATTTTCCAGACCTTCTGCTATCCTAGTGGAAGTGGTTTTATTGATGTTTTCACTCACTTCACAATACCATGTCTCACTTTTCCCTAGGATGCAACAGTATAAATAACTTTGCTCCCCCTAACTGTGTAGCAGTGTGCGCTAAGGGCTGGGGAAGGTATGTTTGGATCTCTGAGTGCCCCCAGCCGCACACTCCACAAAGGACTATGTCTGCTTTGTGATACTGTTAGCAGGATGGCTGTTCTGCGTTTTGGGGGTGGCTAGTGCAGACATGGGGGTCTGGTCTTTCTTCCTCGCTACCTCTTTGTAACACTTTGCCTCTTCTGATGTTGTGGTATTGGGTCTGAAGGTCTGGGATCTGGGCTGCAGCCAGTAGTGTTGCATCTTGGTAGCTTGGGGTTTCCAGTCAGTGCCACGTCCCACATTCATGAGACACAAATATCAAAGAAACCCAAGAAATTGAAGTTAGCTGTGGCTTATTCTTTTCACATACATATCCTGAAGAGAGCCCATGCTATTCCATTGTAAAGCTGATGTTTATCAGAATCAGTTAGGTTGGAAAAGACCTTTAAGATCATTGAGTCCAACCTTCAACCATGCCCACTAAACCATGTCCTGAAGTGCCCTGTCTACATGCTTTTTGAATACCTCCAGGGATGATGACTCAACCACTTCACTGGGCAGCCTGTTCCAGTGCCTAACAACCCTTTCAGTAAAGAAATTTTTCCTAATATCCAATCTATGCGCCATTTCACATTGTCCAGATAGTTTGCAGTCTCTGAAGTTTTCTGTGCTTGAATTTACAGTAGATATATAATCTACCACATTTTGTACATATGCTCTTACTTGATGACAACCTCCTACTGGCCTTATGCAATATTTTATTTAAATAGAGGGACAGTTCCTGAGCCCATCTTCCTTCCCAAGATTGAAGTCGGTGTTCTTCCTCCAGTTAGATTTCATTAATAATATTTAGCATTTCATAATGCATATAAGCCACAGACCTCAAAGCACCACAGGACGTTAAATCAGCTTTAATTTCCCCATTTTCCTGATTGCAAGACTCATGCAGGGAGTCATTTGTCAAGTTGTGCACAGGATCATCCTGCAAGTCTATGGCAGAGCTATGAATATATCCTTCCGTCAGGGTTCCCAAACGGCCCCTGATGCGCTACCCTGACATTCAGAAAGCACGAGAGTGTATTCTTGCCTATGTAAGTTCATGCTTACCTGGGATGGAGTCCTGGATGACCAAGTGATGATCAAATCTATATCAAGTGCATTTTTATAAATAGGCAGAAATTAAACTTCCTAAGTGAATTCACTAGAAACTGCACGTTTCTTCAAATTCTGTATGACTAGACCCAGCTCTTGTGTCTTGGACTCTGTGCAAAGATAGGCTTGTATTGCTAGCTGAGCCTTGTTTAAAGATCACACTTTGCAGGAGGGAGCAGTGATCGTTAGATTTGGGAAGGAATCTTACAAGACATGTTGGAGCACTCCACATCTGAGCAGTTGCATTCCTGCCACTTTCCAGCAGTCAGCACTGCCCATCAAAGAAAATTGCTAAATAGCTCTGCTACATCATTCTTCATTTGCATTAGAAATGGCTCTAAGCAATAACAGGATTACAGCCAAAAAGTGCCAGCACTTTATCATTCATTTATTTGATTTAATATATAGAGGTACCTATTTGAAGCTGCATTTACTTTTCGTGAGCTCATCATAAAACCCACTCTGAATGGAAGTGTTTAAGGTAATGATGACTCCGATTAATTCCCTTAGAACAGCATGACTGGAATCAGATACACTATTTCTCTTTTCATTAGGCATTTCTGAGCTGCTATGAGTGATCTTATAGCATAAGAGGAATTAAATTAGCTGAAGAAAACCTGATGAAAATAGGGTTCCACGATATGCTGCTATTCTTCTTACTCAGCATGGTAAACTGTGAGTTCAGATGCCTTTGCAGTGGCATCCAGATAGCGTTGATAGAACCTGATGCAAACTTTCATTTCAGGAAAGGTGGAAAAGCCATGCCTTCTGTGTGCTGCAGATTTCCCTTCACCTGCACTGTGAATTGAACAGTGTTACAGCTTTCTCAGCCAGCCATTACCACCTTCTTCCCCTCCCCTCACTGCCACCAAATCCCTGTAAATCAAAGCCTGGTCTGAACAGCAGATCGTTAATCTGGTTTTCAACATGCACATCCCCCATCAAAGTCAGGAGGTCAGACGTTGTGTTGCACTTTTGTTCACAAACAGGATTGCTGCATGGGATGCTGTATCAGGAGCTGGTTTCTCTCTTCAAAGTGAGGAAGATGTTTCAATTAGTGCTAGGAAATTTGAGACCTGGCAGCTAAGTTTTGCCAGTGTTTTATTCCTGTTGACATTTCTTGATCATCAGTAACTGCTGTTCATAATCAGTGGACATGCCACAAATATAGGCAAAAACATTTTCCAAAGCACCTCCTTGACCAAATAGCTTGTATTACATCTGAAAATGAAACAGTTCCCTGAGTAATTTAGGCATCTTGAATTTTTTTTTCTACTGAAGTACCTGGAATTCCATGAAATATCTAGAAAGCAGAACTGGGAACACTACTGGAGGATGTTTTCATTAGTTGAAGAAGCAGAGATTTTCTGGTAACATTTGTCTAAATCTCTTGCGCTGGTTTTCCTAAACATGATTATAAAGTTCTGCATGATTCCTGGTGTTGCAGGTATCTTAGTATTATAAAATGCTAGTACTAGTAAATAAAAGATGGATATGCCGGGAATATACTGAAGATTGAGGTTTTGCTGTGTAACCTGTCCATGTCTAAAAGTAATGTACTCCAGTATCACCGCAGAGCGATGCATTTAAGTATCTAGATGCTATATTTTAAGCCAAAAATACCGTTTCTAATGTCTTGGTCTCTCTGCCCATTCATTCCTTTTCAGGCTCTCACAAAGTGCACTTTGTGATGCATGATAATTTTCTAATACGAACATTCCCTGCTTTCTACAACTACAGACAACAATTCATCTTGCACACAATCGGCCATCCTGTTATAATGACTTTCTGTCCCTGTAAACTGGGATTAAATTCCTGATCTGCTTTGGCAAATTGTATCCTTCTTACTCTCTGAAAATCTTAGCTTATGTGTAAACAGCCTGAATAATTTGAGTGCCCATAAAAGTGACGCGCTAATGTCATACACCAGAACCTGGTAAAACCTTTCCAGTTCTGTGAGTTTGTGTCAGATCCAGTTCACTGTAACACTGCTGTCCCAGGCTTTGGCTTCTCTCCTGAGGAAAGATTGCCGGTCCAACTAATGTAAAATGGTCTTTTACTATGTACATGAAGACTGCTACAGACTGGTGAAACTATGAGGTTACACCAGTTTGTCTAATCTACATTTGACGCTAAGTCTCTGGGGTAAAAAACTGGTATAATAAACCAATGTAGAGGTTTATTGTTAAGTAATATTTTTTAAACATTTTGAAGAAATCTGCAGTAGCAATGTATACTGTTCAGCCATTGCTTTAAAAGTGAAAGACTCCAAAGTGTAACTCAGTCTCTGGTGTGCAAAAGCAATGAATTGAAAGGAAAGGTTAGGAAGGCAATGTGATACAGAGAATCTCAGCTGAAAAACTTCTGAGAAAATACTGTTTACAGTCAGAGTTACAAAGTGCATGCTTTTCTACTGAGGACCAAACCTATTGGTTTCAAATTAAAGGCTCACACAAAAGTTATATCTGCTGTATCTAATATGCAGTAATTGATTCTTCTAATTCCTAGAGGAGACCTCTCTATTTAAAGTACAATTGAACTCCAAATTACCTTACAATGTTACAGTTTAAGGTGTATCAGCCTAGCACTGAGCAGTATCAAGTGGGCTGCAGACGCACACAGAAAGTTTAGTCCTTTTCACTTGTTTCATGACCTTTGGATGCTAAGTAGTCTGATCAGCAGCCTTTCCCGCCTTGTACTTAAGAGATGCTTTCATTTCTTATGTTCCTGTGCATGGCAGCAGAACAGGAGAATTAAAAATGGTATGGTTTCCTTGCATTCAGACTGGCTTACGGGTTGGTTTTTCTTTTCTGCTGTCTTGTCTGTTCCCTAAAATATCACCTATAAGCACCCATGTAATATCAACGCTAATACAGTAACTTGATTTTCAACGTTGTTTGAATAAATTTTCAGGAAAAAGTTAGAATTCTGCTGGACCATTATCTGAGGAAAATATATTTATAGGCCTCTGTGTGGAAGACTATATGAAGATAAGTTTTATCTCATCATGTGATCCCCACCGTTATGAATTATAGAAGTACTAGCCTTACAGAATCACTTTTTAGCATTATTAGTGGCCATAACTTTAGTCACCAGTTCTACAAAGGACTCTGGCTGTAACTAACAAACTGTGTGTATCTGTACTTGTAATGACTGTCTTGATAGTTTCACGTATCAGTTCAATAAAACATCTTCTACTCAGGGGAGACATTTGGGCAGGAATATCTCAGTGACATCCTTGCCATTCCCATTACCATCACTACACACTCAGAGCAATATATGTTTTAAAAATTGATTGAGTGTGTATTTACAACATAGATCATGAGACATGTTTTTTTAATGGTGAGAAACTCCCAGTGATGCATTCTGTGATCTGTAGCATTGATTTGGATTCTTTGATTTTAGTGCTACAGAATACATTCATAAAACTTTTAGACACTTAATATCACAGGGTGCAGCTTCTTGACACAGAAAGCTAATGTAAAAGGAGATAGCTTCTGCAGGCAAGAGCTGCCAGCCCACTGAAAACCGAGGCTTGCGTTAAACATAGTTAATTGAATTTGTATTCTTAACATATTAACTATAAAATATAGATAACTTCATTGAAACTACATAAGGTTGACATGTAAATTCCCTAATGCAGGTAGACCTTCAGTGGGTTGCTTTGGCAGTGTGGAGGGTAGGCATTTGGTTTAGGTAGCTCTCTCACCTCCCTTCAGGCAGTTTTCAGTAAGCATCTCTGAAAAGTATTTTTCTGGAACAGTTGTATAAAGATAGGTGAAGCAAATTTTCTGCCCCTTCTCTCTTGACTAAATACAGTCTAGATGCCTGACCTAGACACTTAACTCTTCATTAGCAAAGGAAAGTGAGGTAAATAGTGGTTAAGTGTCTTCTGGTTATGAGTTATATCTTCTAATAGGTATGTGGGATTATTTACCATGCTGTTGTACTTAGTTTAAGGTTTTGGTAAAGGCACGACAGAGGTGGTATCTTTCATGTTCTTAGTACAGCAGAAAGTTTGTCTGTTATATCATACTCTTTTCGGTGTGGTTGCTATCCTGGTTCTTAAGAATTAGTTGTTTCTGGCAACATAAAACTGGGTCTGAAAATGAATTCCACCCTGGGACAGAGGAAAAAAATTACATGGAAAAGTGGGTGAGAGAGGTACCAAAAAACCCGTAGAAGTTCAGCCAGAGAGCTGGAGTGCCTTTTCCAAGTGTAGGAATAATAATTGTTAAGTATTTTTCCATGGAAATGGTTATAGTTAACAATATCAGGAAGGTTTTAGTTGTTATACATTAGTCCTGCAAACATCCTAGGTGTATTAGAGTTCACTTGGATATAGAAAAGTCTTGATATATCTCACTGCAGTGAGATTACTGTCCAAAGTTATCTGGAATCCTTCCAGTGCAAAAATTGAGTTTAGAAATGGCTGAAATTGCTTTGTTCTAGTTCTGTAGTGACTAAACTCAGCTGGGACATTCAAGCCAACAGTACTGTGGACTTAAGTATGTGAGTATGGTTGGCAGTTTTAGTCGACTGCCTGTTCTGAAATTCATTCCTCCCATGGTGCAATAACTTTTGGTCTTCTCAGTTCTCAGAGCATTGGTTGGACACAGACTATTTTTCATGAAATTTGCATGTTCTTTTTTTAAGAAAAAGGAGAAAAGCTTATTGTGTTTGTTTGGGGGGATGTCTTTTCTTTGTAACAGGTAGACTGAAGTATCTGCACTGAGAGGTGCATGTTTGTTTAGGAACTCACATTGTAAGCCTTTAGTGCAACAGTAGGTTGATAGTTTAGCAGCAAGAGTGTGGACAGAGCTTGCTTTCTCTCTAGCACATTCTCTCCTGACCTGTGGGACCTATAGAGCTGTAGCCACGTCAGACTTGTCTATAGACTGTCGTGTGACTCTACCTAACACTTAACGTTGTTGCCTTTTCCCCCATGGGATGTGGGACCAAGGGCAGAGCAGTGAACCCACTGGAGAGAATGATAGAAAAGAAACTCTCTTTGCAAAGGAGTAAGATACCTTAAGCTGATGCTCGATTGTATTTACACTGACTGTTCAGACCTATGTCTCTGCGACTAACCTTTTGTGGTGCCTGCCGTCCAGGAGTGAATTAACTTTCCCATCTGTCGTGAGCAGATTTCAGCTCTGAATGTTACTATTCCAAATGTTTCCTGCTGCTCACCAGTGCTAAAGCTGTTAACAAGAGTATGCCGACTGGCCAGGCTGGGGCCTCAGGAAAGGCTTGCAGTAAATCCTTGTGACATTGCTGCCTTCTCTGCACATGGGCCCTGGACCCTCTGCCTCCCACCCCCTCACAGCATAGGGCCATTGCTGGGTTGTAGCAACCCAGCGGGTGGCAGCTGCCCCACAGTAGTTGGCAATACTTGAATCTCCATCACCTTCCCGTGCTTTTGGGAGTTGGAGGTGTTGCCATAGTGGTGGGATAGTTGAATGGAGGGGATCCAGCTCTAGCAGGCTGTCTTTCATGGTTCCAGCTGTTCACAGCTGCTCTACAGCTGATTGAAAAGGCATTTACTCCCCTGATGTGAGTGACCTTGAGGGATCAGAAAGTCAATTGTGCAAAGCACATACAGTCAGTGCAAGATGTGTGTCCAGGAGCCACTGTGAGGATGCTGACATTGAGAAGAGCTTCTTGGTGGTGTTTTAGGGATCGGCAGGTAGCTGCAGCAACTCAGTAGAATTCAGAGCTGGTGAGAGGGATGCAGAGATCACCTATCACACAACTATTAGGATTTTAAAAGCTCTGTTTGCACTTCCTTTCCAGAGCAATACTGAGCATACATCCCCCGTAGTTTTTAGTCTGTCAGTTCATCTGTGAATGGAGCAAACGTTACTTTAATTGTAGTTCATTAGTTCCATCTGGTGCCAGGGTGGTGAATCGAGACCCTTCTTATGTTACAAAACATTATATACCTTCCCTGCCAAGCTGCTCTACTGAATAATAGAGCCTGAGGCTAACTCTAAATGTAAAGATTTGGAATTGTTTCTCCATTGGTCTTCCCACATATGCACGCTTGGCTACCTAGATCTGGCCGCTATCTAAAGAAATTAACACCAACTGTATTTTATTTAAAACAGTAGTATACCATATGCAAGGCCAGAGATGCTCTGTGTGATACCCACAAAATTTGGTATCTGTCTGCTTTTTTTTTTGTTTCCTTTAATCAATAAAAATATGATTTCCCCCTAGTTCAAAGGAAATTGAATTTTCACATAGCAGGGGAAAACAAATGCCCTTCAGCATTGCTATCAGTGAATTGGGGCACCAGATGTCTTTTAAACAGGTCCAGCATATTGTCTCTTCATTTCCAAGTCACTCTTTTATGCTTCTATTTGTTGTAGGCAGTTATGCTTTGACCCAAAGACATAATCCTAGTGGAATTAAAAACCATGTGCCCTCTTTGTATAAAAAAGCTGAGTCTGATTTTATGGAAAAGAAGTGTAGAGAATGAATCTAATGGGAAATTAGGCAGTAGTATTTGATGACTGTAAATGTATTTATTTATAACAGCTAATCTTGGTGGAAATGAAGAAATAAGATGAAATAATTAACTTTACTATTTATAAAAGAGTCTCTTTTATCCACTGTGAAATGCAGCCACCTCTAGGATGAAATGCAATGGCTGCTAAACAGCATATAGACATTTAAGAATGAAAGGAAAAAACAAATGTGCATTTGACACAGTGTGGAAAATGCAGCATGGAAGGAAAATGTTTTCATGAAAATGTTGCCCCTTTTTGTTGAAATCATATTTTTAACTGGCTCTTGTAATTATTCAAACTGGAATTTGGTCATAAAAGTAAAATGTCTGTGGCCTTGCAGGATGCACTCTGACATTTTTAATAGCTTCAATACAGCAAAAGCACTTACTTTACGGTAAGAAAGAACACTTACTTTCTGAAAGATAAAGGGCTTCATTTTCCTCTCACAAAGGCCAGTTTTACTGATGATTTCACTGGAGTTATTGCAGACTTAGAACAGTGCAAGTGCGGGAGGAATCGGGGCCATCACTCCAACAGCACAGGGACAGAGGTAAGAGTGCTGCCTACTGAATTAACAGCCCTTTTCATAAACCCAGGGAATGAAGGAGTAATAAAGAGGTTGGCTAGCTGTCGATGAATTCTCTGACTGTGTGCAGTGTATCTTGGAGCTCCAGTTAAACCTTTATATATCTCAAGAGAGAAAGAGAGCGAATGATATTGTAAAGAGCACTTTGCCAAATAAAATAGAAAGATCCGTGGGATTGTTGCACTATTACAAATGTCAGCACACAATTAGGAGTCAGTTTATATATATAAAATATTTTACTGAGCTTGTTGAGTGAAGTTTACAATTTATAACAGGAGATCTATTTGAAAGATAAACTACCGCACCATCTGTGACACACGTACTCAAAAATTCCTCTACTGAAATTAGATCACTAAATTTAAATAAAATATACACTGTTTCACATATAACTATTACCCTCAAATCAATCCACATTCAACCAGTTATTATTTAACTTACATGCTGACTGAAAGTTGGAGGGAGACTGAGTCTTGATAAATTGAAAAGAGGCAGCAAAGTGATTTTGGTATCTTAGCATCGTTGACTGAATGTGTGAAGCTAACTAAGAAAATAATCTGCAAGGAGAGATGTTCTGATAGCGGTCACATTGTGTCATCGATTTGTATTAAATGCTAGGGAAGAGAGAGAGAGAGAGACAACTTTGAAGATTTGCTTTTCATTATGGTATGAATTGATGTTCAGCTACTAAAATGAAATAGGTTTGCATAAGAGTTACAACTGTCAAAAACCATTTGGAATTTCATTCTGTGCAGAGAAATTAAAATTTTGAGTGATTATGTGAAAGACTTTCTCTTCTGAAGCAAGATTATAAAACCACAGCTTTCCCTTGTTACTGGATCTTTAGATCAGGTGAAATTCTTACTGTTTGTTTTATCTCATCTCAAATGCTTTTTAAGTGACTTGCTGAATTAATATCATATTAAATTCAAGAAACTATGTTGATGGAACAGTATGCTTGAGATTTTAACTGCATATAAAGATATTCAAAGTTATAGGTCATACAGCTAATGTAAGTCAACCATCTGGGTGTATACATACAAGAAATATTTATTTCAGTTTATAAAAGCAATGTAATTGAGTACACTGGGCAGATACACCATTAATTACATATTACAATCCAGTCTGATCTGATATCAGGAGCAGAACACTCGAGATTCAGAATCTCTTGACATTTTTCATTCTTTTCCATAACAATCAACCACTCAAATCACTCAGTTTTGGAGGAAATAATGACAATGGAAAAAGATTGAGTTTTACAGCATGCTTTCAACATCCTGGGTTCAATTAAAATGGAAGAATATATTCTGAAGTCATAAGACTTGTCCTTTGGACTAGCATCTGCAGATGAACATGGATGATTCCCACTGGCATAGATTTCCCGGATAAGCTTAACTAAATCTCAGAAAGCAGAACAATTTTGAGGGCTCTCAAAGTTATGACTGTTAGATTTCATAGCTACGGTATTTTACAGCATTTGAATATTGCCAAGTGGTTGTTGTAGGAGTTATGGACCTATTATTATAACTGCATTCTAGAAACAGACAATTTGGCCATGCTTTATCCTCTTAGAACTGTTAGAACAGTCAGATAGTAGAATTCACTGCGAGATCCTAATGGACATTGTAACTGTGGATCTGAATGACTCGATTGGTGAAGAGCTGTCAGATAGTGATGCACCATAGAAGATGCATAGGTAAGCTTTTGTGCTTTTAAAGCTTTTAGCCTGATTTTGCACCATTTGTAGCTATCATCTGTTTTAAAAGAAACAATAAAACAACAAAATTGCCCACTTGATGACAGAATCAAATATTGTTTTGCATGTATATAATCAGATGTTGAGATAAAAGCACAAAATGTGTGCACTCTTTTGAATGAATGCCCACTGAAATAAATGCACTTGTGTTTCATTTTCAGAAAGGGTTTCTAGACGTGTAGTAACAAGTCACACATTTTTTCACTGGCATGCAAGGTCACAGCTTCAGTCAGCTGTCTTGCCTTCAAGTTCCAAAGGGTGTTGGGTTTCTTGCTTTTTGAACTTTGGCTCTTTGGTGCAGTGAAACAGTTCTGTTGGAAAAAACACCAGATGCTGCAAGAAGGTGTCCCTTTGGAAATGGCACATGTGGTCATCATCACATCTGCATTGACACATACTGTGGACCTTCTCCTCTGAGTCCCTGTGTAGATTCTGGGCCCGGAACAGGAGCTTGTTTGAGGTGTCAGTAAGTGTCTTAATGCCATCATTCCCAGGTGTTCAAGGCTGGAGCTGAGCCTTCCAAGATGATGAAGTTTCAGAAGGATACACACAGAATTCTATTAATTTGTGTTCTTGTTCTTGGCCTTCCAGAGTTTATGTTTTCCAGCTGTTGTCTGAAATCATGATGGCTTGAAAATTTCTTGTGTTTTAGCAAAAGTGGCACTTTCCATCTAGTCAATTGATTCCAGAAAGCGGGGCTCAAAGAATGGTAGATATTGTAAAACTTACAATAAATTTGTGAAATCTCACAGCCCTAGGTTCTTGCCATTGATGCAAAAGATGTTTGGATCAAGTTTTCCTATATTTATGTGGATGGTTTACTGTACTGTGGAGGATAAGACACCCTGGAAAATGGCCTTGCTACATTTTTAATGTAACAGCCCATATTTGATTAACTTTCCTTTTTTTGCTGTAGAGTCATTTGAGTTAAAATTACTGCTGGCTTTTCCCCTGGACTCTCCGCAGAGGCAATGCGTGAGGCAGGCACAGGCCTGTTGAGAGATCCTTGAACTGTGCCCAAGGTTCAACTCCCCATGCTCTTCAGGCATGACTATGCTAATAAATTTGCATTTCCTCCCCCAAGCTCACATCCCTTTCATCTCAACTGTAGCCTCTTGTACGATTTGCTTTTTTGGCTTGCAGCCAGTGTCGTGGCCTGCGAGGCTGAGGAAGGTGTTACAAAGACAATACAGCAAAGCAGAACACTTCAATTCGAACGGTGCAGACTTCCGTGGAAAAAAATGGGCTTTTAATAGCTCCAGCAACACGGTGCCCTCTCCACTCTGCCACACCAGTTACTAGTGATAATACATTATAGAAGAGACTGATAAATTTGTTACAGAGCTCAACCATCGATACATTTCAGCAGTAGTAGCTTCTTTCCTTTTATCAGCTCAGCTGTGTTTAATAGCTTTGTACTCAGATGACAATTTAAGTGATACTACACCATTACTTTTGGATTATGATCCAGGGACCTGATGAAAGAGAAGCTAAACTGTTAAACCTCAGGAAGGGCAAATGCATACATGTATGCAGTCAAAAATACATTACTGCATCACATCCTGATGACAAAAGTAACCATAAACAAACATGAAACAGACCATATTATTTTTCACGGAGTTTGCCAAGCAAAATGTAGAGGCCTGTATAAGAGGCTTTTAAAAAATCCTGTTGTTTTCTGGAAATCTTCAGATGGTCACTCTGGGACTGTACTGCTGAGATACTGAATTAGCAGTGTCACTTTAGCATTACTGGGGAACCTTAGGGTAATTTTCCTTTCATACCTACCTTCCAGGATGAATTGGTCCTTTCTGATGACACTGGAGACCAGCTGAAACTGAAAACTAACCTCACATACTTTGAAAGGAGAGCCTTAGATTACTTAAATTTCACCTAAGACAACCTACTGTAATTTTTATGTGTCTGTTTACAGCAAGATACCTAAAAAAAGGCTGTCTGCAGTTAGCATCTTAAGTCTTCATACAGAAACCTAAAACATACCCCAGTTTTTCAAAGTACACATGCAGCAGTTCCTGTATTTTAAAAACATTTTTTTTTTTTCCTTTTAGTGTCATTCAAAAATAAGATTAAAATTAGGATTATAACTATACAGTAGAATGCATTGATTACCAGTGCCTGGTGCTGACTACTGAGCAGAAATACACTTTTAAACATCCAAGCAATTAATTTGGAGATAACATTTATTGATTGTGTAAAAAGTTCCTACAAGTCAATCTAAAATGTGTCATCCAAAGATCTATTGTTGTAAATACAATAGTGAGCTTTGCACTGGATATGCAGTGAATGTAATGGGTTTTGAGTGATCCCAATTGCATTATTTATGTATCAAGTCGCCTTAGATTTCACAAAGATATTTTCCCTGGAGGACTGAAACCATGGGAAATAAAAGCCTGGCAAACATAGCCTTTGATAAGGTGGCATGGGGATGGGGAGATCGCTAGAAGTTTCCTTCCTCTCCTGTGTAGCTCTTTCATTTCCAGCTACAGTTTTTTTGGGCCCTCTCCCTGTGCAGGTTGGCACCATTTTACCCCAGCTGTCCCCTCTCTGGAGTAATCTTCGCTTTCAGGCCTGTCAGACATGGTTTAGAGAAGAGTGACTGCAACTGTGGTGTGAAGAGATGGTGTGCAAATACCAGCTAAAGTCTTGAGGCATTGATTGACAGTGTTGGAGAGTTGCCACTCTAAGTGTGCATTCAGTGCACCTAAAACTTGAGGTTTTCTGTTATCCTCCCCAAGGTGAGGACTGTCCTGCAGCAGGCATTACCACATCAGATCGTGGTTCAGTTCTCCAGGAAAGTCAGGTTTAGATTTCAGCCCTTTCCTCCCAAAAGTATTCCTGAGGGTTTGAGTGTGAATGTTTATTTCCCTTACCTCTGTTATAGCTAGCTGCATTCCTATATGAAGAATTTCTAGTTTTGGGGATATACATGTTTAGTGCAGCCCTTCTTGTTAGACTCTAGATGCACAGCCGAGAGCAGAGCAACAGCATTAATCTCCACAATGAAAATCTATTTTGGGACATTAGTGCACATATGGTGAGGATTTTTTAACCTACATTACTGTATGTAACTTTGCAGCTTAATTAATCAATTAGGATTAGTGCAGTTTGTAATCAAGTCCAAGAGTGATTGATGCATGCCGTATTAACTGCAACATTCACATGAAGCATGTCATATACACAATCATCTTACAGCTGGATTTCACATTGGGTTGCTCATAAGCACTTAATGGCAGGAATATTTTAGACTTGCAATCAGGGAAATTGTATTGCACAATATGCTTTATATGTTGTACACCCTGCTTAGATAATAACTCCTCCATCACTGATGTATCTTCTCGCTCCTCCCTCCTGGTTCAATAGTTGGCAAAGTAGTCCATTTTCAAAGGTTTTCCTTTGCTGTGGAACAAGAGGTATAATTAAATTGTATCCCAGTAGTGAAGGTTTCTAATGATGATGAGCCAAAACTAATTGTATTGATTTGTTTATCACTGGCTTAGGAAGCTCATCAAACAAATGGACTGAAACTATTTCCATATTCTTATCTGTTTGGTAAATGAGAAACAAATAACACTTCCATATGTCTGTTGCATGGTGTCACGGCATTAATACTAATTCTGAAGATAGACTCAAGCACAGGAAGGGAAGTTATCCCCCGTACAATATTTCTACAGCTAAGAAATGCCACATTTTTTTCCACATTTGTGTCTTGTGATGAGCAAAATGAAGTTATTTTCTTTCTTTTTTGATATAAATGTTATTACTAATGAAGGTTTTCTGACTGCCAGAACTGGAGAGTAACAGGCTATGCCCAGAAAGTGTGAATGACTGGGGCAAAAGAAAGGAGACTGGTATTATGTTCTTGCCTCCATTGTTCCTTGGCCTCTGTATTAAACAAAGCTGGATGAATAATGTGAACTGAAAACTTCTATGAATATTCATTTTAATTTTTAAATTAATTTACTTCACACATTAACTCTGCAAACAGTCAAACAATCACATCTGGCATAAACGTCTGCAGAAAGTAAATTTTGATATTTCATGTATGAGATTTTGTAGGAACAGAGTTTTAACTTTGAATGCACAAAAATTCAGGCTAATGCTCACCTAGTTGTGAGCTAGACACAAGTTTCTCTGACCCATGTGAAAAATCACTTTTGTTACATAACGACTTAAAAATGTTGGGCTTTTTATTACTAAATATTTGTGATCAATTCTTAGAACAAAAGGCTGTCCAAGTTCATTTAAACAGGTGCTGATCTAAAACCATTAAAGCCAGCAGTAGTCATTCGTTGGCTTGGGTGTGTTTTAGATCAGTCTCCTCATGGATGCAGTTGAGAAAATCCAGAGTTAGGAAAAAAGACCAAGTTTATTGAATTAACTGTTATTTTAATTGAATTTGGGGAACTGATTGTATTAATGCTGTGAGGATGTGGATTCCTCAACAGTGACATGTTGACTTGGGCTGTGTTTTGCTCTTACAGTAATCCAAGAAAATTGGCTACCATAATGAATTTAGAGCCTGAATCTGCTTCCAGGGGAAGCAAAAGCAAGCCTTTTATTCTTAGGAGCTGGATAACGTTAGTGAAAACTGCTACTTATACACATGAACCATCCCATTCATTTGCTGAAATACAGCTAGCTTCCTCCTGCACTCAACTGTGTGTTTTCAATTACAAACGTTTGCCACATCTCACATCTCTTATATGCTGTAGCATGTGACACGATGTGGCAACTTTTGTTCAACTAGCAGGTTTTGGTCCAATGAGGATTCAATAAACTTGGAGGGTGAATTACCCTTACATCCCTTGAGAAGCCGATCCTGTCAGCTTGGCAGAGCATTGCTCGAACCGCTGCACTGCGTATGGTGTCTAGACTGTGGATAAGTTAATAACACTAGAAGTAGAGCTAAAGGTAGAGGGAATTATATGCCACAGTTATTAAACTTTGACCTTTATGATGCTTTAAGATCATAGAACATTTTAAAATAGCTACACTACATCCAGGATAGCACTACTGTTGGGAAAACTGTCTCAATACAACGCACAGTATTTATGTCAGCACCTCTCTTCATTTTCCAATTCCTGTATGTAGCAGTTATGGACCTGTAGCATTGCCTTCCTTCTAGTTAGGTTGTCTGTGGAGATCTGCTGTTAGAGACAGAATCTGGTGTGAAGCATCACATCCTGTTTGTTCTGCCTTTTGTACTCCCGTTGCACAGCCGCAGTGCTTTACAGGCTTCAGCATTAGCCTCACGGCTCTGGAGCCGGTGGATGGACGGGGCACCAGCTCTCCCATTTTGCAGATGAGAAAACTGAGGCACCTGCTTTTTGTCAGGCAGGGTTTTGAGGAATAAGCAAAAACAGGACTGAAGAGGTTTAAACTGCTACTCAGAAACCTACATTAGTGGATTTGGCTTTCTTGCTCCTTCTATATTCATTGGAGAGAAAGCCTCTTTTCACAGCCATTGGAGTTCTTTCTAGAGTCATTGGAGAGAGAGGTGATTAAAAATAGAGGCCTCTGTAGGGGCCTGAGTTGCCTTGTGAAGTTCTCTTTCTTCAATGGCTGTGGAAAGCCTGGGGAAAAGTGTCTCAATTAAGCTGTGTGAATATCCTCTCTCCTCGTGCTGTGTCTTGTGCTCTAATTAGAAGGCAGCCTTTCTTCCCTATTTGTTGCATTGTTTTGCATAGGGAAGAAACACAGGTATCAGGGAACAAAAAAATTCCAACTCTAGACCTCTGATCTGAGCCTACCTGTTAACAAATATGTGAAAGGTAAATGTTTTTCAGAGTCAGGATTTAGATTTGGCTCGTTTTAGAGATCCGAGACCCTTTGCAAAATGTAAACTTTTCCCGGTTTAGATCTTATATGTTGCTGTCTTTCCCCGTCCACACAGGGCTGAATAAGCACATACTGGTCTCTGGGTGTCAGAATTCACCACCACCCATAACAAGCTGACGTTCATCAAGGAAAAAAGGTGCTTTTTTGTGGCAACAAACACAGAGTGCTTTTTTCCCAAGCTGTCTGAAAACCTGCCCTTACATTTGTGCGCACCCCATTATTTTGTTTATTATTTACAAAACTTGTGGAAGTTTTTGCATTTAAAATGGTAGGTGAATCAGAGGTCTTAAGAGCACTAATGAGCCAGTCCTGAAGGAGCCATTTCTGTATGTCATGTCATTTGACTGAAGTTTGAGTTCAAGGAAAAGCAGTCTCTCAGCCTCTTAGTATGCAGACATTTGCATGTGACCTCCAGTTGCTAAGCTTTGCTCCAAAAAGTCAGCTCCGTGGCCATTCCATGGATTAACAATACAAACTCGGAGAGTTCAATTTTTTCTTTCACTTTGCAATAGTAAAAATATAAATTATGAGATTGGTCCCACAGGTACAAAGCATGTGCACTGTGTGCCAGAGTTCTAAAGCAATAGGAGAAGCACTCAGCACCAGGAGGGAAGCAGCCAGCACTTGCAAGATCAGACTTTCTGCATGCAGTTAAAAAGATCTAGTGTCATTTCTTTTCAGAGCTATTAGAAGAGAATAAAGCAAAAACTTCAAGCCTTTGAATAATACATTTGGATTTTTTGCTTTCACTGTTCCTATGCCTTTGCATTGCCTTCATGTAGCACAAATGTGAGTGCTGGAGTGCAAAGTAGTTCTCAGAAGTATATGTGGCTATTCACTTTGCCAACGGTACCTCAGAACAGAAGCAAGCTGCTGGCAGTATCTTGTAATACTGAGGAGCAAGAGAGAGAAGTTTGTCACCTGCCAAGGCTGCGTAGCAGAAATTACTGTCTCTGTGGTTCACTGGAGAGCAGCAGATATTCCAGGGAAAATCTACCCTGTAGAGCAGACATCCTCATGGCTAAGATATGAGCGTCTTATGGTGCTTATTCCACAAACATTCTTGGGAAGAAAAACCTCAGAGATAGGATTTACTATCAGCAAAGGCTTATCAGGGCTCCCATTAGGTAAGGGGCACTTTTAGCTCCTATTGCACTAGCAGCAAAGTAAACAATCACCTGAATGCTTTTGAAAAATCCTATCTTTTGATGCTGGGATGTTTGTAAATATGCAAACAAAGAGGGATGAGAGTAGGAGCAGAAGTGTCAAGGGATTTTATTTATGAAGCTACTGACAAATACCTTTTGCTCTGTTTACTCACCTCTTCCCTTAAGGAGAAACTAGATAATGCCAAGGATCTTTATGAAACCAACTGAAATTCTAATATAGCACCTAAGCCCAGAATTTTGCCTCTTAAATTTCACTGATTGATATGCTGAGCACGGGATAGCGGAGGAGACATGAGAAAACAACAGGAAAAAAAACTGAATACAAGGGCAATTAGAGATGGCAGACAGTGTTTTAAAGATTAGTTTGGTTTGAAAAGTAAAACACTTCAAGTTCATGGAAACCTGTGAAATGAAAGAATCAAAAGCCAGAATTTTTCCATTCTTACTATCATAAAAATGAATCTTCAACTGCCCATATTATAGCTACTGTCAGTGGGAACAATTCAAATTCCTGTACCCTGCAGATGAAGAACCCCAAATTGCCTCTTCCTAAATATATCCTCATGGATAGCTGAAAAGCTCGATAGCCTCTGTGAGGCTCTCAGGTGCAGTTTGCACAATCACAGTCACTGTACCAAGACCAGCAATGTTTCAGCATGCTTGAGCGCCCATTCCCAGGGGATCACAGTGAATCTTGATGCAGCGTGGGTAGCAAGGTGCATGAGGACAAGCCTGGTTTGGAGGTGACCTGTCCTCTTGCAAACCCAGGAGGATTCGCTTGCTTTCAGGGCAGCCTGTGCAAAGCTGAAAACTCACTTTCCTAGTGAATCAGCCAGTGATAATTCTTTCCCCATCTAGCTTTCACTGACTTTTTCTGCAAAAGAGCAAACATTAATGCTTTCTTTACCTTCCTGTCGCAAAGGAGAAATCTTGGCCTCAAGTCACAGCCGCCTGGCTCTTTTCCTCCTTATTTTTGTTCTTACCCAGCCTTCTCCTGATGATTTTCCAGCTTTGCTGTTGTAGGTTGAATAATTCAGGTGGAATGAACTGTGAGTTGAAACAAGTAGACAGTGTTCCACCACTTGTCCACTTAAGTTATTCACAAATTTTCTTGAAGTAGGACCTTTGCTCTGAATCTTAAATGATTACGGTGTTTCAGGTAGAGTTATGACTATATAGGAAGCAGCTGTGTTTGGTTTCAAATACTTGGGCATGAAATACATTAACATTTTTTCCTTACTGTATAACTGAACATGTAATCTTTAATTTTAAGTGCTATTTTGGCCTGACACTAATGAGTCATGTCATTGCACTAGATTCTCTTAAGGTTTTTTTTTAATGTTTCTTCAGTGCACTTCATATTATTAGCTGCTCCCATTAGTTCCACCTGCAGTTCCAGTTACCAAGTTCATGTTAAGCTGTTACGCATTTGAGTGTCATAAAGTCAATGTCTTATTTTCTAAAAATCTTAATTTCCCCCAAACTTCCATCAATACCATCTTTAAAATCCATTTGCAATGTAAATGACTCAAAGTATGATCCATCCTGCTGTGTTCCAGAACACTTCCTTCTTATTTAATTGCCACAGACACTTTAGTTACTAATTAAACTTTATTGTTTATGATGTTGCATTTCATTAATAGTTGTGATAAAAACCGCATGTTCCAGCAAATTTTTTGCATGTTAATGCCACTAGTGGGGTAGAATTCAGAACTGATGGGAAAGAGTTCATCTCAGAGGTTTCAAGATTGCACTCATAACCATGTGGTGAAACTACCCCACAAGCCTGATCTTGAAAAAAGAGGGTGCATGTTTGGAGTGTAGAGTCTTTCCCTTCTTGTGTGATGGAATAAATTAAAGCTTCTTTAGTTGTATTGAAGATATTGGAGATGTCATTACAGTCATTTGCAGAAGAAATGTTTCACATTACATACACATACATATGTTTATATGTATTTGAATGACAAAGTGAATGACTAGGAAAGTTTGGGACATAGTTTGAACTTACAATTTTTTAAGCTCAGGAGCTACTAAGCCCATTCACCCCAAAACTGTAATTAAAGATATTAAGGAATACATAAGTCTGAAGCTTTAGCAGTAGGTACAGAAAGGAAATGGGAAGTATCTTTGATGGAGGGCAGCTGAGAAGTCACTGAATAGATAATATATAACTCAGTTCTGTGATGAGGAAGGTACCTTAATTTCTGAATAGATGAGTTTTGCACCTCCCAGTCCCATGGATTCAGGGAAAGGATCATTTAGGTCCGGAAGCAAAAAAGCCACTCATGGGACCTCCCTGACTCCACTGTTTCACCTCCCTCCACAATACCAGTATGGCCCATTAGCTTTAATTCTACCTCCAGTAGTACTGAAATAGCATCTGGCCTGTGCTGGATCACCCAGAGAAAATGGTGCAATGCAGTACTGCTGGTATTTGACAGTACAGAAAGCCACATTGATCCAACTCACTTTTCACAGCAGAGCATTTTTAAACCAGGATTTTGTCGTAGTGAAGCTATGTTTTTCTGTGCAGAACAGAGACCGTATACCTTCTCAGACTCCTGCGCAAAAATCCTCAGGGATGAGAGCAATGAGAATCACTGGCTGTAATCTCTGCTGCTTCCCACCCTGGAAGGAGGAGTGCTGGCAGAGGTTTCCCTGGAAGACCCTCCCTCAGTGCTGGATGCAATTACAACACAGTCCCTCATTTCCAAATTTCACCTGCACCTACACTTGAGTCAAAAGGCTTGACTATCTCAGACATGATTTCTTATTGGAAACTGATCCTTTCTTGCAAATACAACAGATAGACTCCTCCTCTAATCTGCCTGGGCCAAGTAAAGGTAAAGAGTACAGTCAAGTGAGACTTGTACCCTCAGTTTTGTATCCTCATTCACACACTGTTGCTCCAGACCTCAAGTACTCACCAGTGGCACATTCAGCATCATTGACAAGATGCTAAACAACTGGCACAGTATTAACAAGATGTTCCTTTTTCTGGATCCAGGGTAATTCTTTCAGGCTGAAGCTGTGTTGAACTGATCGTGTGAGCAGGGCAGCCCAGTGCTGGGCACTCTGTCAGTCTGCAGTGTGGAGTACAGGATTTGTCCTGCAGCTAAACAATAGCTCTCCTTCACCTCTGTGCCTCTCCCGATGCAGCCCTTTCAGCTCGAAAGGAAACTTTGGTCTCCTAATGACTTGCAAGTCTAAGTTGGCTGTGTGATTAAGAATTATTTCTTTTGTGCAGTAGCAGAAAAAGAATTCAAATAGATGTGATAATGGTTTTGCATTCAGCATGTAAAGATCAACGAATATAAACGTGGAATAGAATGTACTTCTATTTCACAGAAAATTGCATTTAGAACTTGTTGTAACTTCACTGCTTTTGTAATAATGCTTCAACCTCAGACCCTAGATCTCAACATAAATATGTTGGCGTTTCACACAAAGGAGTCAGAGAACATCTATTATCTTCCAAAAGCTGAGAAATTCTGGAAGGTGCATTAAGACATGATGAGATTCTTCCCCTTGTGAATCCCAGAAAGTCACAAAAGAAATTGTGTTGGAAGAACTAATTTTTAAAGAACACTTTATGTAACAGGATTATGTCGTGATGTTTTTTGCACATACTGGCAGGGCCACAGATCTCCTGCAAGAGTAAAAAAGGGAGAACTGGGGAGAGAATCAATGCTGGATTAGGAGTTCTGACTTCAGCATTGCCCGGAAGAGTTTCTAAGTGTCACCACAAATTCATAATTATTTTTCATTTGTCAGCCATTGTGTATAAAACACAGTGAAAATATAAGTAAGATTTGCACAGTTAGGTACGAAGAGTTAGATGTTTGCTCCAGAATTTGACAGTGATGAGATTTCCCAAGGTACACCTGGCATTTCTGTTCCCATAACTGCATGTTTTCCTTGTGAAAATCTTCCCCTTAATAGCTTTAGTTTAAATGAATTCTGAGGTGCAGCAACTTCACTGGTAGCTGCTGGGTATTCATTACTTTAGAAGGTCAGGCCACTTGAATAGACATTTCTTGCACTGTTTTATTACTATGCAGACAGGAGACATGGAACTTGTTTGTACTTCACTCCCCTAGCTAAAGTTGAATACCTATATTTTGCATTGCATTGCTTTGTGCTACACAGGTGTATCCTTCATTCAGAAAAGCAGAGGAATACTGAGTGTTAATCAGCCGTATCCATTTTCTGAATATAGCATGATTCTTATAGGTCATATTTGCAGTACACTCAAAATAGTGCATAACAGAGATTTCTGCTGTTTTCTGGAAAAGTAATAAATGAAAATTCAAAATTCATTTTGAAATAGAAATTTAAGGATAAAAAATGGCTGATGACATGGCTTGTAGAGTTCTGCTTCGGAAATTATCTTTATTAGTTTGCAGTGAAATTGAATTTTGGACTGTCAAAAATTCCCATAAAATGGAAATCAAGTTCTGGCCCTGTCTTTTTGTTCCAGCACATCCTCATCACTCCCAGAAAGACACCTCGTGGGATATGAGCTGGCCTGACCATAGCTCTTCTCTTTCTTCTGCGAACTAAGAGTTCTACATCACTGTTGATATGCCATAAAATTAGGGCACTGGGCAGTTTGTCTTGCCCAGACTGGAATGTCACTCTGAAGAAGAGTTAGGATCTTTGCTTAACTTTGTAGATTTCAGCAGATTTTTAATGAACATTTTGAGGGAAATAAAACTAAACCTGTTTTTGTCTTAATCCAGCTACTCTGGTAGCTACAGAGTAAGATGTGTTTTAAAGACACCAGGACCATATGTTATACACACATTTTATAAAGTTAGTCTTTTAAGTATAAAAAGATCTAAAGAAATAGTGAGTTGAAACAGAGAGAGTTTAAGCTGAGATACCAGCAGGTGGATGTACTTATCCATGCATGTACCAAATATGGCCTTTTGTCCTTGAAGACATATGCTGCATCAGCTTGAGCTAAGGCAACTTCCTAATCTGAAATCCTGTTCTCATCAATTCAAACCCCTTTCCTATGCACAAGCTAGTTCCAGCTTCCCACGCCAGCCATCCTCTGCCACCTCTCCTTGCTTGTAGTCACACTTCCAGCCTATTCCAATAACTTCCAGAAGAAGATCCTGTGGGATATGGGCTGTCCTGACAGTAGCTTTTTCTCTTTCTTTAGGGGACAAAGTACCTCATCTTCTTCATGCCTCAAGCTACCGGTATCTAGGGTCCCCTGATGCCTCCCAAAGGCAGTTCAGATTGGGTTAGCAGCTGAGCCATTAGCCTGACAGCAGAAAAGAGACTTTTGTTTAGACAGCATGAGAAGTGTGCAGTGATACATAGTAACCTCCTGAATGCAAATATGTTGACATTTTCATTTTTGCAGTTTTCTGAGGAAGTAGCAAGCCAGGTCATTGTAATGGGTTGGTAAGCATCACACTGTATTATATATTAAATTCATCTCCGAGAGCTCAGGCGTGGGGTGTTAATGCAATACTCCCCTCTATGATGTTTGCTTTGTGATATTGATAGGATGCTGTGTTCTAAAATATTCGTATCCCAGTCATACCACACGACTGTGTTATTAGCTTAAATCTGTGAAGACAAAAAAAGACCAGGAAGTTAATTTCACTTTTGGTTTTCAATTCTTATGCACTGTAACAGAATGTGAATAACCTCATTACTATACAATTTTTGTGTGTCACATAATGACCTCTATACTAAAGACCAAAGTTTGCATAATTGAGGAGAGACTCACCTACAACAGTGTTGGAATTCATTAGCATAAGGCTGAAATAATGCTAAGAAAATAGCATTTGGTGTCACTTATTTAAATTGAAGCACTAGGTGTTTTCTTTCCTTTGGACTTCTTAAAGGTATATGCTCATGATGGGGAAAATAACTTGTCTTACTGAATCTGGCAAATAGTGAGAGATGGTCCTGCAACTCATCAGCCTTTTACATAACAAATAGAAAAGGACTATTCTTCTGTAGTTTTGCAGTTTCTTGCAAATATCAGTGAAGTACATGTTAGTTACTGGATTTATTTTTATAGGCGATGTATTCATATATTTATCTTGACTTTTAAGTGTTCATCCTTCATGCTAGGCTCTCTGTGGTAATTAAAATATACCATAAATCATATCCACTGTAATTACCAAAATACACTGTAATTATCTGTTGATCTTTTGCACCTATTAAATAACTACTGGGATGTTTCAAAGCCGAGTTATTTTTGTATTTCTTGACACAAACCTACTGCAAAATGTTGGTAATTCACTTAATATTGCAGCATAGATTGGCTCTGGAGTGTTTCATATCTTCTCCCTCTCCCCACTGTAATGTTATGGCAATTCTATTGACTATCATTTTGTTAAAAATCACGTTTATGAATGACACCTGAATCCT